>CAIGRK010351791.1:0-13640 GCA_903798315.1 Fraxinus greggii | reverse complement strand
AGGTTGAAGGGGGTGATTTTGATGAAACTTTTGCCCCGGTAGCTAGGCTTGAATCCATTAGAATTCTTCTTGTTGTTGCCTATTCCATGGGGTTCAGACTCTATCAAATGGATGTTAAGAGTGCCTTTCTTAACGGTTTTATTCAAGAAGAAGTTTTTCTTGAACAATAACCCGGTTTTAAAAATCACAAACATCTGGACTATGTTTTCAAGCTTCGAAAAGCACTCTACGGTATAAAACAAGCTCCTATGGCTTGGTATGAATGATTGAGCAAATTTCTAATTTCAAATGATTTTTTAATAGGAAACGTTACCATTCTTTTTATTAAAACTCAAAAGAATGATATGATCATTGTTCAAATTTATGTTGATGACTTATATTTTGTGCGACTAATATTTATCTTTGTGAAGAGTTTTCTAAGTGCATGAGCATGAAATTTTAAATAAGCATGATGGGACAACTTAAATTCTTCATCGGTCTCTAAATTAAGCAAACTTGTGATGAAATCTTCATTAATCAAAATAAGTACATATTGAATATGCTCAAGGAGTTCGACATGGATGATTTGAAGTCAATGAGCACCCCTATGAGTACATTCATAAAATTGGACAAGGATGATCAAGGTATGTCCGTTGATGTAACAAAATATAGAGGTATGATCGGATCCCTTCTTTACTTAATCGCAAGTAGACCCGATATTATGTTTAGTGTGTGTATATGTGCTAGTTTTCAATCGAATCCTAAAGCATCTCATTTTAAAGCCGTGATACGCATATTTAGATATCTTAGTAGCATTAGAACTTTAGGGCTTTGGTATCCCAAAGGCACCCATATTGATCTACTTAACTATTCAGATGCAAATTGGGCCGGATGCAAATTTGATCGTAAAAGTACAAGCAGAACGTGCCATTTTTAGGCTTTGTACTTGTATCATGGTTTAGTAAGAAACAAAATTCTTGGGCTGGATGCAAATTCGATCTTAATAGCACAAGCAGAACGTGCTATTTTTTAGGCTTTGTACTTGTATCATGGTTTAGCAAGAAACAAAATTTCATTGCATTGTCTACCATCGAAGCCGATTCTATCTCGGCCGCTAGTTGTTATGCACAAGTTTTGATTACGCCCAAAGAATAATGTGGTAGTTGTAGTGTGGTTTTTGGGTGTCGTATCCACAGGGAGATGGAAAATACATAAAGGATTAAGAAGAGTGAATTATTCTCTTCAATGTGTAGTGAAATTCATTATTTGAAATGTGAAATTAAAATCAATAATTTGAGGCAGTGAAGCGTTGGAATTCCCTCAGTTGGATTGGATCATTCACATCAATTATTCCATTTTTATAACACAATATTTGGCTTCTGGGGTCTTCTAGTGTGTTTTTAGGGTTAGAGACGCGTGAAAAATTAGTTACCATAAGTGTTGGAATCAATTTCAGAAACTGAAATTTCGCACCCGCATAGTTCAAACCCATACGGTTGCATAGAACAAAATATTTCAGCCTCTTGATTTGCTGAAGGCTTCTGTGGGATCGCATGGATTTACCCTTTTTTTTTTCGCCGAACAGCTTTTAGTATGTTTGCCATAACTTTCTCTCCGGATGTCTGATTGAGATGATTCAAGATTCGTTGAAAAGCTAATCCAAAGGGCTACAATGTTGCTTCAGATTTCAACTTCCAATTCGATTGTCTACCATACCAAAAAAAAATGTCTCAATATGAGGCTAAAAACTGGTGCAAAACTTTTCAGCTTGAAAGTTGATATGTGATAATGTTTTGGTTGTATTCCATCCCTTTGACTCTTTTTCTTATTCAATTAACTTCTAACACTCTCGAATCTTCATCACAAGGTTATAAACAAGTTTAGAATATTTGCACTTTAGTCCCTAAACTTTCACTTTCTTCCATTTTAGTCATTTTTCGCTCTTTTCTTCTAATTTCCACCGTATTCGTCCATTTGCAAGCTAAACCAAAATATAAGTGTACTTAGAACATTTAGGCACCAATAAATCATGATAATGCAATTATTAATGGATGAAAAACGTGATAATTGCATTATTATCAAATTCTATGGATGAAATAGACTTTTAGTAATTATCGCTTATTCTTTAATCATATACCCATTATGTGTGATGACACTAGTGCCATAAACTTGTCTAACAATTCCATTTTACACTCTAGGATGAAGCACATTGAAATTAGATATCACTTCCTAAGAGATCATGCTCAAAAGGGTGACATTGTGTTAGAATTCGTAAACACGAAAAATGAATTGGCCGATATTTTCACAAAACATCTAGCTTTTGATCGTTTCTCACATATTAGAAGTGGTTTAGGCATTATTGATAAATTTGAAATACATTATTAAATTCATAACTACATGCTCTTACGTGTTTTCATTGCATTATTTTCATGTGCACTATACTTACATAATTTAGTGTGTTTTATTAAAAAAAAAAAAAAAAGAGGGGATCGGACGAGTTAACCAGACGTCTGGTAACCCCATCCGGTTTGACAGAGAATTTTAACTCTGTCAATCGAACGTTCGATAAATGAACCGGACGTCCGGCACATCGCTATTAAAATCCCTTTTTGCGAACCAGACCTTAGTTCTTCTTATCTTCTCCATTTTTCTCTCATTTCTCTTCCTAAATTTCATCATTCTCCTTCACTCTTTCCACTCAAATCATCAAATACTCCTCATTCCAATTTTCCCCAAAAAATTCAAAACCCCAGAACTTGATTTTTCTTCAAATCTTCTCTACTTTTCTACAATGTCGGGATATAGAAGAATGGGGAAAAGACTCAAGAGCATTGTGAGGCGATCTTCTCAACTATCATCCGACGAAGAATTCGATATGGAGCCCGAGGTGCAGGTTTACCCATTTGAAAAATCTCCTATTTTAATAGGTAAAAATGTTGATTTTGCCGACTTTACTATGAAGCACCCACATTTCATATTGAAAAATATTTTGAAAACATGGCGTGGGTGTCGGTAGCTACTTTAGAAGAACATGCATATCCTCGCCTTATGAAAGAATTTTATAAAAATATGGTTATTTCTCCTTGTTCGGATGAGATTTCATGTTTACTTAAATATGTTCGTATCACCATCAATAAAGCTATCATTCGTGACATTCTTGAGCTTAAGCCGTGTGATATTCAAAATTTTTTTCATAGAACTCATCCTACTTTTGAAGGGTATAACCCTTTCGAGGCATGCCGTCGGGTTATCGGAAAGGATTTTGAAAATATCACAAAACTTAGTGCAAATCAACTAACACTTCCGTGCAAAGTTTTACAAAACATCATTGCACGTGTGATTCTTCCTCGAAAGGGTCATCGAGACAAAGTAAACTTTTTTGATCTTTTTATACTCGATCCCTTTCTCGTTGGGCGAAAACTATATTTTCCAACTATTGGATTATGTCTCATGAAACTTGTACATTCCATGCGTCATCTTAAAGCTTTGCCTTATGAAATGCTTCTTACAATTTTTTTTTAAACATTTTGACATTTCACTACACGATGAGACATTTGTTAAATTTCGCCCTACTGATACTATGAACATTCAAACCCTTAAACGAATGAAAATAGTAAAAAAAATGGTCAATGGATGGCACACACAAAAGGGTTCAACCCTACATCGGGTCCATCGACTCTACCTTTTGAAGGTGATGAGGATGATGATCAGGTTCCTGCCTCTAGTGCTCCTAACTCTTAGTCTGGTGGATTCACATTTATTGAGGATCACTACAATCTTCTCAACGGCCGTATTGATTCTCTTACATCTTCAGTGGATGGACTTGGCGGGATCCTTTGGGAGTTGAAGGTCCAGTAGGACGTCATTGGAGCTCAACAGGATGCCATCCAAGCACAACAGGTGGACATGCAGGCTCAGTAGAACGCTTTCTATGCTCAATTCTATGCATTTTTTCCTCCACTACCTCCTCCGGAGTCATAGATCTCGATTTTGTTGCTTTCAGATTGTCTTTATATTTTTTTATGACTTATCCATAATCTTTATGTTTAGCTTCTTACGTTTTGGACATCATTATTTATGGTTATTTTCTTTTATGATCAACGTTATGGTTATCATGATCCATGTTTGTCTTATGCTTTTTGTTTATGCCAAAAGGGGGAATGCAAAGTGAGATGATTATGCATGATTCGTTTTTACAATAATATGCTTAGAGTATATGAAAAAGGATGAAAGATGGAACTCATACTTTGAATGCATGGTTATCAATTTGTAAAAGAGAGGGGGAATAGGAATTGCATGATAAATTGATATCAAATTGGTCAATCCTATTTTGCAAATCATCTTGTTTGTCATAATCAAAAGAGAGAAATTGTTGATCTAAGGTTGATTTCGAGTTTTGATTTGATTATAACAAACAAATTATTCTTATATCTAACATTTATATTCAAGTCTTCATTGTTACATGTTACGAACTTGATGGAAATCGAGCATTCACAAATCAAGTTTGGAAATTGAGCACTCGCGTCAAGACAATCAGAGATAAATCAAGCACTTACGCCAAATTCAAAATCAAACAAGA
Source organism: Fraxinus greggii (assembly GCA_903798315.1). Classification (NCBI taxonomy): domain Eukaryota; kingdom Viridiplantae; phylum Streptophyta; class Magnoliopsida; order Lamiales; family Oleaceae; genus Fraxinus; species Fraxinus greggii. The sequence goes on along the minus strand of CAIGRK010351791.1, from coordinate 9,082 downwards.
AATCATGCACTCGCGCCAAATCAATTGAAAATATTAAACTTAGATGATTTGAATCCATATGTAAAGGTAAAATACTTTAATTCTTAGCAATGAATCACTTCAAGATCATAAGTTAAATTTTTATGCAAGAAATAAACTTTTACAAAAACGCTCGCATAAAAATTATTTTCGATGTGACAAAAATCTTCACTTGACTTTTAAATTCTTTATCCATGATACTTTTTTTTTTTTGAAAAGTTAAATGAATATATCTCTAATGTATTTATACTTATTTAAATAATCAAGAAAAGAGAAAACCAGAAATTTCTGGTCTGGCGGATGTCCGGTAGATCGGCGGATATTTCGTGTCTTCAGCGGTCAAAATTCTTACCGTTATGATATCTGACGTATAACTACTAGTTTCAGTCGTCCGGTCAGTAGCGAACGTTTGGTAGGGATCGTCTGGTTGGGCAGAACTTTTTGACGTTTTGACTGATATAAATACCACATCAATTTACATTCCATTAGACACATACAGGAGCATTCAAGTGAGATTCTTTTGAGCAAAATTGCATTGATTTCTCATATTATTTATTATCAAATCATTTTAATTTTGAATTTTTTTTGATCAAATTAACTTTTGAAAGTCATTCTACACATCAAAGGTTTCATACCTAACATTTAGTTTCATTCATTGCTATTTATTATAGTGTTAGCATATTTATCTTTTGGTACTAAATTGTGTTCATATCATTTATTAAGGGAGTTTCAATTTGTATAATCTATTTTCTTTAAACTTATGGGTCGTTGAGCTCCCGTTGAGCTCAACATTGTAAAATGATCTATACTCATTAATTTTAAGTCATCGGAAGCTTTGTAAATGGTTAAATTGCACCACAAGTCAATCAATATAGTGAAATTGGTCTTGCTCGTTTCAGAGAGCTTGGTAAATGAGGACATAGATCATTGCATTGGATCGAACCTCCATAATTATATCATTTACTCTATCCCTTTCTACTTATTGCTTTCATTTTCGTACTTATTATTTGAATGAATCTATCTAATTATTACGTGTTTGATTTTAGATTAATTTTTCAGAAAAGTTTTTAAACCAATTCACCCCCTCTTGATAAGCTATTCTTGAATTATCATATATGTGTGTGTATGTGAATATTTCATTAAAAAGTAGAAAAAGCTAATGATAAAAGGTAAAAATAATTTTTTGAATAACATGCAATTAAAAATGAGCAAAGAAAATGATTTTTAAAGAATCAAAATCAAAGGCTAAAAATTGGGGTGATAATAATAATAATTGGAAAAGAAAAGAAAAGAAAAGGGCAAAAAAAGGAAGAAAAAATGACAAAAGCAAAGCACTCAGACAAATACACACACTCTACACGCAGACAAACGCGTTAAGACTCAGGATCCGATCTAGGGTTCCTCAATTTCAAACTTTACATTACAACTCTACTAGAATAAGTTAACGAAATTACTTTCGCTTCTTTTAATTGATTTTCTTTACGTAATACTGAGACTTTGTGTTAGGTGGGGTTTGGCAGAAGGGTTTTTTAGGAATTGATTTAGGTTTTGATCGAAGGATTGCTGGAATAGCGAGGGATTTACTAGAATATATTAGAGAAATTTGGGGGAAAAAATAAAACAAATGCCGGAAGAAGACTTGGTGGAGATCAAATTCAGATTGTATGATGGATCAGATATTGGTCCCTTTCGGTATTCGCCGGCCGCCACCGTCGCCATACTCAAGGAGAGAGTTGTCACCGAGTGGCCCAAAGGTTGGGTTTTTTGCTGTTATTTTTTATATTTAAATTTGTTTTTCTTAATTGAGGATATATATCGAGCTTTTCAGGGAATTTGAAATTTAGTTTGTTGTTTTGTCGGTTTGATTGGAATAAAACGTGCTATACGTAATTGCGAAACTGTGGTTCGTCTCATGTGATTATTGACTCTTGTTGTGTGTGATTAATGAAGAAGTGTCGTATGGCCTAGAATCTTGAACTAATTTTTTGTCGATTCTGCATCTCTCTTTCCTTTGATATGAAGCACGATTTTGACACACATAAATTACATATTGGGGTGCTTAAACTGAATCTCTCCTTATATCTGTAGTATTTTGTTGGTCTAAGTTGACGTAGAAAGGTTCATCCACGTGTGCTTATTTTTTATTGTGTAAGAGAGAAACTTGTACCTCAACAAAACCTTAGTTGTTATGTGGTAAAACGAAATATTATTACAAAAGCGAGATAGAGAAAGGGTTGAAATTTAAATAATAAAGATTGGAAAAGAGAGCAGGTTTTCATATCTGATAGTGCTTGCTTCACAAATTGGAGCAGTCAATTTAGTTTCCTCTTCCTTAAAAATATACGTCATGCCATGCAGAATTTTATTATAAGAACTCAGATAGTAGCTTGAGGTATATTTGTTGCTTGGAACCCTTATCTTAGTCTCCTTATCATCAGCTATTCTTACATGCTTCGTACCATTTGTTATTTTTGATTGGATAAAATTATTCCTTTTGTTTTAGATAAGAAAATTGTACCAAAGTCTGCAAATGATGTGAAATTGATAAGTGCTGGGAAAATATTGGAAAACAGTAAGACTGTTGGCCAATGCCATATGCCTTTTTGGGAGCTACCTAAAGGTGTTATCACTATGCATGCTGTTGTACAACCATCCTTAGCTAAAGCAAAACCAGGTAGTCTCTGTACTTCAACTTCTAGGTGGGTTATATTGCTTCATGCTTCCCTTCTTTTCTGTTCCTTGTATAAGGAGCTCTTACTTGTATGATGTGCACTAAAAGCTAGTTATATCCTTATTCTAAAATTTGGCTACTTGAAGTAATAAGTTGCATTCATTCCAAAATTTTCATGTTGTTAGCCATCCAATCTTGATCGTGTATAGGGGTGTTAATAGACTGAGTCAAGCTGGCTTAGCTTGCCCATCGTTGGGCTCGGCTAGGCCCACCGGGCGAGGTTACTCGCTCTCGCTCTTGGGGCAAGCCGAGTGCGAGTTGGCTCGTTTTAAAAAGGTCGGCTCAACTCAGCTTGCCCCCCTCTTTGGTGCGCGAGCGTCGTGTGTACATATATATATATAAGTGTGAATACATTTTTGTCCCTGAAAAGTAATGAAGTTGTAAATTTGCATCGGATTAAAACATTCTATTTTGTAAAGTGTTTGATAAAAGGATAAAGTTATAAAAACGCTCATTTATCTGGGCTTGGGATTGACTACACTGTACATAGACAAAGCTAATTATACACGAATAAATATTTCTTGTACACTCTTTTGGAAAAAAAACTAATGAAATGGTAATGTTCACTAGTATATATAGACAACTTAAAAGTGTTGTGCACTAAAAAAATCCATGAAAATTATAATTGCTAGAAATCTTAAGCAATTCCTCTATCTATTGTATATGATATTTGGTAGGTTGCATCTTGTCATTTCTTTGAGCACATTAGAGCCTAAGATATACCTTCTTTCAATCTGCTTCTTTCAACCTTCTTTTTTGGTCAAACAAAACCTTATCCCTAGACTAAACGCAACTTTCGATGCTACAGCCTATGATGTTCAGACTCGGGTATGGGTATTGGGTATGTGTATGTATCTAAGTGTCAGATCTTTTATTTTTTATAATAATATGGGGATATGGTTAAAAAGAGTTCAAATTTTAAACACAAGTGCGTGGGTACATTTTTCAACTGTAAATTTTTTCTCATAAATTTACATGTAAAAATTTAAATAATAATTAAGTGGCAAATTGTTGATAGATAGAACATGTCACTTAAATTGGCCCAACCCAAAGGTCCAATTACCTAACAAAAAGAAGCCCGCCTCAATCCGAGCCAACCTACTTCCTCAACCGCCATAAGCTCACATATTAATACATCTCAGCCTAGCACAAACTACCCAATAAAAACAGCCACCTTTGTCTTCTCAATGTTCACTTCCCCAACCCTAAATTGTGAAACGCCGCTAGTCAAACCCCAACTACCACCCACCTACCTCCACCTCTACCTCTGGCTGCCACCTTTGTCTTCTCTAATAACCAATTGCAGTCGGTGATCCATCACCCCGTCCGAACACCACACAACTCAATTAACTTCGAGCATCGCACCCTAATAGCCACTTTAAACAAAAGTTGACAGCTTACTCGAACAACCAGCCATCTCGAACTTGTATAGTATGTCGCCATCATCTGCAATTTCAGACCACTGCGTCCTGCATCTTAAAATCAAAACATCGGCAAACCATCAATTGCTGCTTCCATGCTCCGCCACCAGTAACCTAGGTTGTCGTGTCGACTTGAAATTTGAAGGATCCGTCCCGAATTTTATACCAGTACCCGTGTCGCGTCGTGTCGATGTAGGTATACGAACCAGAACCAGAATGTCTAGTCCGAGCATCACAGGCTGCAGTTGACACTAGAGGTGTTAGTAGATCATATGCTATCAAACATAATATCGTTAATTATTTTTCATTTGTTCGTCACCATCCGAGAAGATCCATTTTTTTCCCTTAGTTTAACACATTAAGATATAGTAAGAAAAGCATTCAACTAACTCGAAAGGGATTTAATTTTGACTAGTCCTAGAACTAGAAGAAAAATAAGAAGATAATGAACTTCCTTTTACAATTATACTTAAATAGGTTCATATATTATCGTCAATGAACGACTAGTAGAAGGAACTGGTGGTGGATCATTGTTACTACCTTGTTTGGCTGCACCATGGGAATATAAATTACACCAAGTCCTTTCTATATCACAATGTGTAATGGGATATCAAATGTTACACGTAAAAGAATTTGTTTGATAATACCTTTACAGCCCTATAAGTTAGTATGACTATCTATAAATGTAACTAAAGAGAGTAACATTGACAAGTGTTCCCAATATTTCCACAATTACATCTCCATAGTCGCAATAATGTCATCAAAAGATGAATAATCTCTGTATTTACCAAAATTTTTAACAATATTAAAAAATGAGTTTGAACAATAGGAACAGTAGCATAGTGGACGCCATGCACGCATTCTCATCGAAGAAAACCTTCAAATTTTTCATGATCTCAAAAGTAATAAGTCAATCATTTGAGTTCTAATCAAATTCAAAATCATTTGAATGCATACCATTATAAAAATTAGTAATAACTATATCATAATCTATACAAGAATGTAGCATGAGATTGTAGATTTCCATCTATTATCCATATCCGTTGCAAACATCTCGTAGGATAAGCTTATTTTGAACAATCAAATTAAAAATATGACAAACACGATGCACAAGAAAAAGCTTGGCATCAAACTCCTAATGTAGTTGGTTAATGAAATTTTTAGGAACATTAGTGTTACCATTAGCATTATCAATAGTGAAACTACCGACGTTATCTTCACAATAAAATGCTTTTAAGTACGGCCAATAAAACATTGAAAATATTTTGTACACATATAATGACATTAAATGCAACGCTTTTTATGCATAATTCATAACTTATCGATGTATTGGGCCGTGGAACTAATATATCCTTTTATGGTTTTTTTCGGATCACAAATCAGAAATAGATATATCGGAATAATTTTCTAAATCGTCAATAATTTATCCTTATTGTATTTGTTTAGATTTATAGCATCAAAATGAAGCTCACCTCTGCTAGTAGGTTTGTACTTGGGTTGAAGATATATTTGTATGAATTTTATTAAGTGTAAGCTTTCTATTGTGGATAACGGCAACTTAACTTGGCATTGGCTACAAGCATTACCATGCCTTTTCTTCTTGTTTGTGGATTATAAACCCAATTTACAAGAGCTGCTCCAGAAGGTCTCTTATGGCCAGAGCTAAATTGATATTGAGCTTGCCTACTCTCGAGAACTCCAGTTCGAATACGCATTTTTTGTAATGCCTGTTGTAATGGATAGTGGTAATATTTCCTCTCAGGTGAAGTCTTTTCCTAGTAATTGCAATATGCTTAACTTTTACTTGCTAGGTGAAGTCCTCTCTTGAGTAATTGCAATATGCTATGGTGACATGTTACCCATCTCAACTGCTTTCTTTCTCATAATTGTTTTCAACATTTAGAAATAGGCTCAAGAGATTTTGCCTTCTTTCTTCTCTTTGTAGAGACTGCTGCTTCCAAATCGTCATCAACCTCAATTGTTGTTGGATCGGTATTAGATGCATTTTCATGATTTGGAACATTGTTCGTCCCTAAATAATTATAGGCGGGAGTATTGGAACTACCAAGAAATTGGATAATATCTTCATCAGGCTTCACGAATCTAATACATTACGAATTTTATAGAATATACAGATAAAAAAACAACTAATAGAAATAACTGGTACAAGAAGAGTGGGAATTTGATGAAATAATTGGAAAATGAATGGACAACTGTACAAGTAATTGCAAAATTGACTAAAAAGACGAGTGTGGTAAATAAGCCATTAGAGAGATTGTAGAGAATTCTGAAAGTGTAAAGTACACCCACCCCTATTTATAGACACAAGTTCAGAAAAAAAAATCAAAAAAAAAATTGAAATTTGAATTTAGGGGGCCAAACAGCCGCCTGATTTCGGGTTGGCCACCTGAATTAAAAAATGGTGCTGTTTTGATGGCACCCTGCACCAGCAGGGTCACATCCAACCAGCCAGTGCATGGCTGCAAAAAGCAATGCACAGGCTAGGCGAGCCTAGTTGGGCCCGCATGCCCAGCTCACAAGTTGGTTCGCACGCTAGCTGGCGACCTCACATGCAAGGCAGTTCATGCCCTTCCTTATAAATTGTTATTCTTAATTTTTCAGTGAACAAAGCTTGTTTGCTATCAATGATGTTCCGAGGTTACTAGTAGATCAAGTTTTAAGATCTGCCCTGATTCTTTTCTGTGTTACTGTACATTTTACTTTATCTACTAAACTATATTTTTATTTTTCTTTGAGGGCCTGCTGTATGCAACCTTCTAGGTGTTGTTTGTTGTCTCTTTAGACAGCACCTTGTTTTGTGTTTTCCACGTAGCACTTGAGTTTGCCGTTGGTACCCAACTATATATTGACTGGCTGTCAATGTTAGATTTGCTTATTCTTTGTACTCTCAAAATGAGGTTTTCATGAACCTGGGGTTAATTCTTGTATTGTCAATATATTGTTACCTCTTTGTAACGGGGTTGCTTTTGTTGCTGTGATTATCCAGTAGCGCATTAGTCCCCAAAAGACTTCCCTAACCGGGGGATTTTTTCAATTTTATTTCCCTATTGACCATAGCTTCTTAAATAAACTCAGAATTTCTGATACTATCTCCATTACAGTCCAGGCATAGAAGAAATCTATTACGACCATCGCTTCAATTGAAATTGAAATTATGTTAAAGAAACTTTATTCTGGATTATGCTTTCTTATTTCATAAAAAGAAAAAATTTCTGTCAACATAAGATAGGTTGTTTAGACTTGGTTTTCATATTTTCAGTAATGAATCTATGAACATCTTTCTGAGTGTTTCATTCTTGAAGATGATCAATTAGTTATGGGAATAACTGCCTCATGTTCAGTTTTCTCTACTTTCTACGAAAGACGGTTACAACGTCCTTGATGGGTGAGTGAGTGGTTCCCTTCCGCGTGTTATTATTCCATGCCAGTCCTGGACAATGGGGAGTTTTCAAATGTCTTCCGTATATTTACCCTAATTATTGGCTAGAAACTTCTTTAGGTTGACATAATGCATATACTAGAAGTATTGAGATAATTAAATGGCAGATGGGAAAAAAATTATCTTCACCATAATCGAATGAGGATTTGTGAGCTTTACATGGTGACAATTCCTAGGCAAGACAAGGCAGCATATCCCAATCCATTTTTCCAGAAGGTAATAAGCTAATCAGAAGTAGTACTAGTAAAAGTATTGCGGCAAGATATAAAGTTTAGTCTCGCTAAATACCCAAAATGCTGTATACTTGGCTGTCCATTTTTTTTTACCAGAAGAAAGTGAGCATGGGGATTAAATATTTGATTGGGAAGGACACTGCAGATTTTCCTGGATGATGTCCATATAGAAGGTTCTTAAGATCAAGATAATGACATGATTATTCAAAGGAGCTGACTCTGGAAATTTTTTCAGTGGGGGTGATATTAGTAAAGGTCTAAAGTTCAGCTTAAGAGACTGAGAGCTCAAAACAAAAATATTCCCTCCAACTCCATAGATGCAATCCGGAAGACCAAAGAAGAATAGGCTTCGTAGTACAAAGCTATAGGGTGCATATGTAAAGAAATGGGAAAATTTCATTTCTCAAATTTTTACTATATACTATTTNGGTTCTTAAGATCAAGATAATGACATGATTATTCAAAGGAGCTGACTCTGGAAATTTTTTCAGTGGGGGTGATATTAGTAAAGGTCTAAAGTTCAGCTTAAGAGACTGAGAGCTCAAAACAAAAATATTCCCTCCAACTCCATAGATGCAATCCGGAAGACCAAAGAAGAATAGGCTTCGTAGTACAAAGCTATAGGGTGCATATGTAAAGAAATGGGAAAATTTCATTTCTCAAATTTTTACTATATACTATTTCAAAAATAAGAAAACAACTTTCAAATTTCTAAAATTAGATATTATAGGTCACAATTTTTTTATCGGTTAGAGATCAAAAATTTTGTAGGTCACAGATTATTTCGAGATCACAGATCAAAAAATTACAGGTCACACTTATCTATTAGTCACATTTTCAAATTTATTGGTCGCATATTAATTTTGTCACAAATTGTCGAATTTTAAGGTCACAGTTAGTCCAAATAGTTGGTCACATACCCCAAACACCCCACCACCAATCTTGGTCACGAATTACACCACGGATTTAAACAATTGGCCCTCGCACCACAACCACCTTTAAAAAAAAAAAAAAAAAGCCTCAGCTGCCTGCAAGCTGGCACCACCTCACCGTCACAGCCACCACCACCTCAAATAAATCAGCCCATCGCCACAAAAATTTAGTACAGTCACTACCACGACCACAAATCGGGACACCACCATCGCATCCACAGCACCACAACTGCACCACCACCATCTCACCGGCACCGCCACCTTCAGCACCACCACCAACTAAAAAC
>CAIGRK010351726.1:0-11169 GCA_903798315.1 Fraxinus greggii | reverse complement strand
GCATGTATGGGAAGTGTTTATAAACTGTTTAAAATATAAATAGATAGAAATGAATGATGGATGAGTAGGTAGTTCTCGTGAGTCCCATTGATTTGGGCGATTATAAACCGTTTATAAACATTGGCCAAATATGGGCTTAGCTATGTGAGTGTGTGTTTGTGCACGATTTGATTTCTAGAGATAACTTTTGGTTGATATTTGGCTTCCAGGCTTTGCTAACAAAATATAAACGACATTAACATGTTTTGTCATAATGGTGGGTGAACGCCTGAAAGAGAGAGTTGGGATAATAATGAATTTGTTAAGATCCAATGTTAAATTCTTCAGGTAATGGAACAGAGGCTTTTGACCATTATTTAGAAAAGCTTTTTGAGGCTTACCTGCCTCATGTGAGGCTATATAAAACACTTTAAAACCTTTCCTTGAGTGCCATTAGTGAATGGTAAAGTAGGGACAAAATGAATAGATATCATTTTTTATTTTCTTTTAACTAGAGAACTTTTTTCAAGATCCAATGTCAAATTCTCTAGGTTATGGAACTAAGGCTTTTAAGTTTTAGCCTTTCCCTTTTGGTTTTTTTGCTGCCTTGCAATGCGAACTGCTGATAATTCACTACTCTCCGTCTATTTCCGTGGACAATTGGTTCTCCTATAACATTTCTCTGAAGATATATCTAGTTACCAATTACCAATGCATTTTCTTATCATGAAATGTGTGATACTCAATATTTGGTTGCCTTACATCATTCTTTATTGGAGGTCAGTTTATCAGTGAGATTTGTATATACAAGTTGTAAGGTAGGTCAGATCACAATACTTACTTCCTTCACATTCATCTGATGCTGAAAATGATATAAAGCAATCAAGCATTTATGATCAATTGGGATTTTTTATAAAACTTCTACTGCACTGACGGTTGAAGTTAACTGGCCTTTTGAAGCTAAATCTTGGGCTTCATATTTTCCGCAATATCTTACATGCACTTTCACATGGACTGTCAATATGAACATCTTATGTGTCATATTTTACAGATGTTTGTGTAAGTTGATGGTATGAACCTATTGACTTAAAGATGTAATACTCCAAATAACTATTTGCTCCCCCCCCACCCCCTACCCCCACACCGAGGGGCATGGCTGAAAGAAGAAAAATATCATATAGTTCATAGATGGGTTTCTTGGGTTTCAGCGTTTTGCTGCCGTGATCATGAGGATTAGAGAACCCAAAACAACGGCACTAATTTTTGCTTCTGGAAAGATGGTAAGAACTAAATATTTTCTTTATAATGTTATGCATGGTTTGAACCCTGCCCTGCCCTATGTTCTTCTTTATTTCTATTTATAGCCTATTTATGTTATGTTTACACCGATTTATTTTGAAGTATATCTTGAAACTCCTCATTTGTTCATCTTCTGTTGATCTCAATCACAGTCGAATTGTGTCTGCCACTGAGTAGCAGTAGACAGGCCTTTCTCATTTTTGGTAATTTCCTTATTAGCAATTTTTTATGTTGCTTCAGGTTTGTACAGGAGCCAAGAGTGAACAACAGTCAAAATTGGCAGCTCGGAAGGTATAATATAATATGAAAGAAATAATTTGTGTATTCTAATTGCTCTTATAATGTCTGGTTCAGTTCAATCTTTACTAGGTGGATTTGAAAAATTGTGTGTAAAGGACCTTTATGTTGATCGATGATTTTCTGCTAATTTTATGAATTTGAATTAGTTGCATAGCACCATTTTCCATGTCATAATTTTTTATAGATGAATTTTTTCTTGCATTGTTAAGTATCTCCTGTATGCATGTGTCTTATTCTTTTCAGTATGCCAGAATTATTCAAAAGCTTGGTTTTCCAGCGAAATTTAAGGTAATTATATGCTCGTAAGGGTTGATCTGAAAAGCAGACACCTCTGGTATGAAATGACCCTTCTGTTCTCCACTATTCTGTTTCCTGTTACTTCATTTTTCTTATAGGATTTCAAGATTCAAAACATAGTCGGCTCCTGTGATGTCAAATTTCCCATTAGACTTGAAGGTCTTGCATATTCTCATGGTGCCTTTTCAAGTGTGAGTTATTCAATGTTTTATTTTATCTTTCATGTTGGAATCATTGATGGTGGGGACTAGATTGCTCCGTGCGTTTGGTGTTTTGGTTATGATTACTTTCTATAATTGGAAACTCTATATAATTCAATCATACTAGGAACAAATCCGACAAATAACAAAGATATGTTTTTTGAAGTGTTGGTGTTTCATATGACTTCATTAGGAATATCTGAAATCTTCAATATGTTGTTTAATTTTATATCACTTTAACCCTTTAGGCTTTACTAGGACTCAAGAGACGAGACCATTTTAATGGAAATTCTATCGTACAGTAAAATGGAGACAATATGTGTCATAAACATTAAATCTGACCCAAAACATAAGTTGTCTCTTTATAAGACAGGGCCTTAAAGAACTATTAGTTTTACATATGTTTTAGTCTATGATGCATTTCTGTTAGTAGTATGTACGTGCTAGGATGTAATAGGTGCATAGCACATGATATAGTGACAACATTATGACATTTTTTTTAATTCAAATATATATGTTTTAGAAAATTTTGATGAAAATTGTCCAAATTTGCCCTGTACACACCATCTGGAAAGGCCACAAAATACGGAATTAATTAGTCTCGAGTTGTCCAATTTTTGTTTTGTAACTCTAGTTTTCCATGAGTTTTGTAATTTATTTATTCATATTCAAGTTTAAATTGTTGAGAAGAAAGTAATTATTTGTTTAGATTTTATTGTCAACTCTAATCAACTCTGAAATGTATCCAATACACAAGGCTGAGAAATAGTCATATCATATGGTACTCCTTTCCATTTTATATTACAGATTGAACACCAAATTGAGTTAGATTTGTTGCATTTAATTTCATTGCCTTTTACTAGGAAAAAATCGGAGCGATCAGTGATAATAAATCCTACAAAAACTGAAAGTTGAAATGTAAAAGAGCATCAATTAAAATAATACAACCATATGCACCAAGAAGGGAAAAAATGTACATGCATGCAACAAGGAAAAAATACGCATGTATGCACCCGTAGATCACAGGGTAATGGTTGAGAATTAAAGGATGATATAATCAAAATAACGAATTCAAAAATGTTGATAGTAAGTTACGAAACTATCTATATTCCACCATTAATCAAAGGATGAATTGAAAATACTAAAATATTAGCTAGGGAATTATGATTTTTCGTGTCGAAGAGCTGAAGCATTGGCTCAATTGCTTGTTCCCTTTATTGTTAATGTGCTAATGACATCATCTGTTGGTACAGTATGAACCAGAACTGTTCCCTGGATTAATATATCGGATGAAACAACCTAAGATTGTGCTGCTTATTTTTGTCTCGGGGAAGATTGTTCTCACAGGAGCAAAGGTATTGACATGTAGCTTTTCTTATTATTGTATTAATTCTGTGTGCCGTACAGGTGTTCCCATTAAATATTACCCAACTTATTTTTTTTCAGGTCAGAGACGAGACATATACTGCATTTGAGAATATATACCCGGTTCTCACTGAGTTCCGTAAAGTCCAGCAATGGTATGAAAACCGTGTGTTTCATGTTGCACGTAGTTTCAATTCCAGTGAATTCTGTAGGCAACTTGTGTTAATTACTGGATAAGTAGGTTTATAATTACTCGAGGGTTGGGAAAAAGGAGATACGAGCTATAGGTTCTTGATGTATAGCTTCTACTCCTCATAATAGTTTGGTGCCTGACAGAAAAAAATATTTCATAGTTATACCTGAAAAGAGCAGAATAATTGTTTCTGTCACTTAGCACCTCTTTGGTAGCATCCTGGTATGATATTGGAGGTATCTATTTAAACACTGATCATACTTCAGCGAAGGATTTATTCCATCCTGTTTATGGGTATAATTTGATCTTCTCCTTGATAAATAGAAAGCTTCCAAAGAAAACAAATTCTGGCTACATAAATGCCTTTCTAGTGTCAGGAATTAACAATGTGTGCCCATCTTGGTTCGGTCGAAAATTATGCCCTTTTTTTCCCTTTTGTTTGTGTTTGATGATGGTCTATCTTATGCCTTTTTTTTCCCTTTTGTTTGTGTTTGATGATGGTCTATCTTATATTGTATCAGGAACGGGTTAAATCCAAGACATTCTCTCTCTGATTTCTGACTTTTTTCTCCTTGTTACAGATCTATTGAAGATTTACGTTGTGGCTGAAGGATTGCATGGAGAGCAGAGCCTCTATTGGCATGGTCTATGATTGGGGATAGTAATCAGCTCTATTGGCAGATGTATAATGATTGATAAGAAATGAGCCCCTATCTTTGAATATGGTGAGTTTAAGTTTGAAACGCTAACAAACTTGAGTAATTTTTGGTTGCTTATTCGAACTTAAATAATGTCCAATAAGTTCAAATTTTGCTTTCACTGTTCTTGATGAGAATGTTTTGGTGGTGTTATGCTGTATCCGTTTATGACGTTAATGGTGGGTTGACTTGTCAAGACTCGTGTATAGTTAGTCCTGTTGGCAACATTTTCAAACCGCAAGATTACTGTTGTAAGAGCAATAATATGACAATAGATATAATTTTAAAAAAGACTTAAATTAACTATATCGCAACCTTGCTTTTAGCTCTTATACAGACGAGTAGATCTAGTAGGATTACAAGATGGGACGAACGTTGAGTAATTGAAGTAACTCCCAGAAAAAAAAAATGGATAACACAAAAAGAACAAATCGACCAAGAGAAAAGGCTATTGCAAAATTTTATAAGAAAATAAAACCCAAACCCCTAGGGACAAGAAAACTTGTTAGAAGCTAAAAGGAATGGAAATGAGACAAATCACAAAGGAAGAATGGGGGGACTTCATACTCTTTAAAATCCTAGAAGTTGATCTCTGTCTTGCTAAACTATGAGAATATCTTCTCAGGCTCTTATCACAGGCTTATCATATTGAGTAATAATTTCTTACGCAGTAAGACACTGAACAAGGCAGTCCAATTGCACACCAGGACGCTATCATATCTTAACGCGCATATTATGTTCATTGCAATCCTTGTAAAAGCACACCCCATTAGAGCACAGACCGCCTGTGTGCATGGCTGAATCTAGCAAGATTTTGCAACCCCATTAGCTAGGCTCTTCTCTAGAACCACATCAGGATGTATAGTTTTGGGGACATTAGTATTCTCAGAAAGGTTGTCATTCCCGGAAATTTCTTCAGGTGTAGTCTCCTTGACCACATCAGAAATAACTTCTGAAGGCTTGGATTTGATATCTCCATCTATGTCTTCCTTTATCTTCTCTTCAGCAGGCTTACCTTCCCACACCTGCGTCTGTCCAAAAAGCATGCACGTCACATCAAGCTCATTTTCTGACAATCAAAGAAGGCACTCCAGAGAGAAGCCCTCAGAGGCTCCAAATCCTTAAACTCACAATTATATAACACAATGCACGAATAACTTACCTGCTTCTGAAACTGCTGTTGCTTAGCTTTCTTCTCCTGAATTCTCTTCTGGCGATCCTCATAGAACTCAAAATCATCTAAGACACATTGTTTGCTTGAATGATCCTTGAACATTTTGAGCATTTGAAGCCCCTGCTCCAATTTAACCTGAAAAAGGAATATTCATGAGCTTAAATATAAGGAAACCAACCAATTTGTTTTTATTATTTCTTGCTATCACAAATAATAAATAATCAGATATAGCAATCATTCAGTTAAGCAACAGTGTACCTCTTGGGTATCCCTGCTATTAGTAACAGGTTTGTTCTCATTGTTTTCTATGATGATATGCTTCAGCAAGCTGTTGGGTACATCCTTCACAATGTGCCATTTAACAGGGAAACAACCAATCCACTTATCCTGCTGCCAGTACTCGACATTCTTGTTGAAATCGACATGCCCAACCATCTCGGCGACACCGACAAATTGCCCACTGGTATTTACCTAGAAAATGATAGAACAAACAAATATAAGGTAAAAATACTAAGTCAATAGAACACCACAAGTTCAATTCAGATGCTTACTGAGAAGAAAAGGAAAACAGGGCAGCCTTCAGACTTCTGCTGAGCATCCTGGTAAGCTGCATCCAGCTTCTTGTTACCATTTGGTGTACTAGCCCAGACATTGTATTTGATGCTCTTGTGCACATCATCCTCGCTGTACGACTTGATTACAAAGAACTTTGCCTCAGTATAAGTCACAGGGAAATCCGATTGGTTAAATTGTTCTCGGTCAGGAGCCACACTTGACTTCTCCTCGATATCAGGAGTACCATTCAGCAGGGCATTTTGCACTTTACCAGCCGGAGCCACTTCCACAACACCCTTCTGATTCTTGGTGCTTTTTGTTCTTGGCCCCCTGTTCAACTCATTCAAACCATCCATGCTCTCACTGCCATATCCATAGAAGCCATTTCCTCTTCCCCTGGGTTTATACTTGCTGTCAACAGCCATATAACCACGACCATTTGTTCGTGAATCATAAACATTAGATCCATAGCCGAACCCAGATCTGTATGTGTTTCCATACTGGCCATATAATTTGTTGGGATACATTCTATTTATGTATCCGTTAGCTGTATTCATACCAGACATTGACCTTGGGTGGTGCAAACCCTGTAGGTTAGACATTTGAAATTCCAGTAAGTTACTAGAGATGATAACTAAATTTAAGATAGTGAACAATCATAAAATTCCAAAGACTTGAAATAGATTGAGAACCAATTCATATTTCTTTTGTTGTAAAATATTAGTGTGATTGAGAGCAAAACTTTACCCTCCCTCTAACTAACTCATGGATGGTACGGGAAGAGGCCACACAATCAATTTAAAATAATGCAAGAGATACACATACATTCAATAGGATACACTATCACAACTATAATCCACTGTGTTTTGAACAATAATTACCTCTTGGAACAATTATAATATTCATTAAAAACTGTAAAAACACATTAAAAAGTGTAATACAATATTATATACCATAAGATGAGGACGGAAATTCTGATTCCTTGATGAGGGAAGGCCATTTCCATTTGATATGGACGAAGTCATAGAAGAGCCAGTTACAGGCCTCGGCTGCCCATCTGACATGAAGGACCCATCCAACCAGGGAATTGGTGACCGTGAACCATCGAATAAAAATATTGGGTCCTGATAACCAGAAGCAGGAATTCCTCCAGGAAAGCCACCCCGTCCATACGTACCATTAAAACCATAAGACGAATTTGGATATGTATGTTTTGCCGCATTCAAGCCATTATTTTTCTTTATGCTCCCACTATTAGCAATGCCATTAGATTTCGCATCGCCAGTAGCCACTGATAAAGGAGCTTGGTCAGCAGCTGCAGAGGCCGATATGTCACCCTTGGCAGAGGCAGCAGGAGTAGGATATGGACCACTTGTTGCTGATTGGAAATAGGGAGTAGGGTATTGGTAGTGTTGAGCTCCATATAGTTGACCATCATGTCCAACAGTTGGAACAGGTGTAGTAGCAGGAGAATATGGCCCGTAAGGAGCATAGCCATAGCCATGGTGATACACTAGAGACCCATTATCCCCATAAACTCCCTGAATTTGTTCAACGAAGGCACATAAGAATCGAGATTAGAATGTGGAGTCTGATTAATTCATGTGCTATGAATCGGAAACAGACAAGGAAATGTATACAGTTCATCAGTGCAGAGGATATAAACAAATCAGAAATTCCATCACGAGCAATACTAACACATCATTATCTGCTTATCACCGAGTACATAAGAGAACTTACTGGTGTCACTTCTACTCCTTCTGAATTCACATATGGTGCGTAGTCCTTCCACTCACTACCAGTCCCATCATAGCCTGCAAATGAATGAGCAAATTAAGCTACGAAAGAACAAGAATATTTTTTTTTTTTGATAACCATGGATGTCCGGGCCAGCTTGCGCGCACCTCGACTAATTCCACAGGACCCTGAAGGATAAACTTACCTCCATAATAGTATGCAGTAGAAGGGTAGCCATTAGGAAGATAGCACATAGACTGATCAACGAGATCCGGTANTTTTTTTTTTTTGATAACCATGGATGTCCGGGCCAGCTTGCGCGCACCTCGACTAATTCCACAGGACCCTGAAGGATAAACTTACCTCCATAATAGTATGCAGTAGAAGGGTAGCCATTAGGAAGATAGCACATAGACTGATCAACGAGATCCGGTAGCATGGGAGTCAAAGACCCATCCCTTGATTGAACGTGTCCAGCAGTCGCGTTACCAGAATCAAACGAAGGCTGCAAGAAGAGATCAATTTAATGAATTACAGACTCGTAAACTCATGCACCGTACTAATCAATGCAGGTTATCCAACCATCCATCAAGAAAAAAGAAATATTTGTCAAACATAGATATTAACCTTTTTGGTTGGCTCTGGAATTTCCAGAGTTTTCGCCTGTGGATCCAAAGACAATTTCTGTAGCAGGCCTGCAGCCTCTATAGAAAAGTAAAGGATACAAATAGTCATCCAGTATAGCAAACACTATATTCAATCTGTAATATAACAATCATGTCAATACGAACTAATTTAACCACACAATAGATCAACAAATCAATCAATAGTACACTCAGCTACTCAATTTGGAGCACGCCTAGTTAATTCATAAATCTATTTGGATCCAAACTAAAAGCACACTCAGTTACTCAATTCCACCTGTCGGAATCTCCAGGATGGAAAAAAAAGAATTTTATTTTATAAAAAAGTAAACCCAAGGAGTTTAAAGTTGGTACAAAAACCAGTAAGAAGTTACATGATCCTGAGATGATATAAGAATACCGAAGAGATCTAATCTTCAATGGTGAGTGTTTTCAAAATAATAAAAAATAAAAAGGGAGTAAATCTCTATAAGCCGGAAAATTATTTTTTTTTTTTTATCAAAACAACACAAATTCAAATCTTCAAGAGAAACAGAACCTCCCCATAACACCAAACACAACAAATCAAGAATAAAACAACAAAAATAGAATAATAAACTTTAAACAGATTAAACATTGACACCCCCAATTTCCAGATGCTCAACACAATCAGATCTACAATAAGCAAACCACCAAAATCACAACGAACAACAACACAAACTGTGCAAATACACACATGTATAGCAAAACTCAATCAAATTCAATCGTGCAGGTAGCAAAAAAGATTAAATAAAGCAAACAAAGTAAAAAGGATACGATCTGGAGGAGCAAAGGCGGCCATAGACTCTGAACTGACAGATCTCGCTTCTTTGAGAGAGGGATGGGGTTTTTAGAGGGAGAAAGAAGGTTTAAGAGTATCAGCCGCCACCAGAATCAAGGGTTTGGGTTTAGAGTCTTAACGGTGAAGAAAGAGAAGACTCTCGAAAAGGGTTTTGCTCTAACCTAAATTGGTGATTCAAATAGATCACGTAAACGACCTTGTTTCCTTTTCAGTCCCTGCATTTTTACCCTTTTTACGGATTCGTCCCCCGTGTGATATTGTTGTCTATTGGGACTATTTGATTCTGATTGGTTGGATCATCCACGTGGCTGTGAATTATTGGTTTTCTTGCGTAATTGGACATACTCGGAGTTGGTGTTGACACGCGCTGTAGCATGATTACACAAATTATTATTATATTTTTTTGTATTTGTTATACTCAAATTGACATTGAACTACAATTCTAGTTAAATTGACTAGACAAGAATCATGGTTCCGCCCAGGTAACAGTGAATTATTGAAAAATGTGTATTCAAAAAATTGAAAAAACATAAATTAGAATTTACGTGTAAAATATTTTATTTTGAGAATGTGTATTTGAAAATTAATTTTGAAATAATGGAAATCAAATATGGGCAAAATATACTTTAAAATGAATTAATCATTATTGGGCTAGAAGGTTTA
The DNA here is from genome assembly GCA_903798315.1 of Fraxinus greggii. Lineage (NCBI taxonomy): Eukaryota > Viridiplantae > Streptophyta > Magnoliopsida > Lamiales > Oleaceae > Fraxinus > Fraxinus greggii. The sequence goes on along the minus strand of CAIGRK010351726.1, from coordinate 1,245 downwards.
CAATCATGCTACATGTATATCATCTTTTAGAATATTATTTACATTGTGTCGCGTGACAACACACTATTGGACGATTTTAAAAATAATACTTTTCTCACCCACAAATTTTTGAAAATAAAGAAGACGTCATCTTCAGCGTAAAGAAAAAAAGGTACAAATAGCATTATTGGATTATTTAAACTCTTAGCCCATGTTACAAAAGGTTAAGATAAAGATATTGAATCTCTTGTGGAAGTAATATAACACGGTAGGAGACTCACTTGCATCAATTTGCTTAGATGTGAATTTTATAGGCATATATATGAACAAGACTTGATCGTGTTAATCCTATTGGTTGTGGATTTCAAAACCTTGCATTAACTCACTCGCAGTGAACGTGAATAATTTATCCAAGCATGGCACGTTTTATGTCTATTTTTGGGCTCTTTACTCATGGTTTGCTCAGTTGATAGCTCTGAGCTCAACTAATACACGTTTGTGTCACCCTAGATTATTCACCATAGTCAATAGTTTAGACAACTTACTGACATTAACCTTGATATGCAACGGTTAAAATTGTCATTGATTCTAACGGATAGTAATTTCATTTACATGTGATGGACTGTGGGGTCGTTGCAAGTTGTTTATGCAAACAAGGATGTTGCGACTAAATGTAGCATGTTCCAAAGACTAGTCATTGGGCCCGAAGGAGCAAGTAGTAGGCTCTTCTAATAAACCCTTACGAACACTTTCATTACTATGGATATCCTTCACGTGTTTCATTGAAGTTGTGGGGAACAGAGGGATTATTATCTCAAGACCAGATAATATCCTAGGGTAATGTCTTTTTCAAATTAGGCTAACAGAAACAACTAAGGAATTGAGGGTGAAACTCGTTCAAAAACTCCTAAAAGAACTATACGTTAAATGAGAGAAATCTATGATTTTACGCGGGTTTGATTTATCTATTGCGTACGTTCCATCATATGAAAAACCTCAAAAGATAAATGTTATACTAGATATTTAATGAAGAAATGTCTAGAATTGTAAAAGCACAAAAACCAAACGCACGTCGATATAAAAAAAAGATGAACACTAAACTAACAAAAAATTATAAAATCAAGATTATGAAGGCGTTTCACTATAAAATAGTTATAAAATAAAAGAGGCAATACAAAGATGGGACACGTGTAGGCATTTGTTATCGTCGTCAAAATTCAAATTTTTTTTTTTTTTTTTGCTTCTTCCACCATTATTTCCCATAAC
>CAIGRK010351701.1:0-12894 GCA_903798315.1 Fraxinus greggii | reverse complement strand
CACGAATTAAAAAAAAAAAATCAAAATAATTCATCCTGTCCAACCGCATTGATGTTTAAATCTTCTACTCATATCAAAGTTAATTCAGTCAAATTTAAGATCTTTCAAATTCCTAAGAAACTTAAAACCGAAAACTGATGCATACTAACATACAACTGACCATAATTTTAAAATATTCATGTTAATATACAATAAAATAAATATACCTTCCGAGAATACCGTGAACCATAATAACCAGATGATCAACAGAAGAAGCATCCGACTGTTTACAGCTATACACATCCTCCCCTCCATTCTCCGTTCCCGATGAACACACAAAGCCTTCTTTACCTTCGTTTTCCATTTCTTCACGTTCGATATACTAAATTAATTTATACTAATTTATTAATTTTAACTTCACCGACTTCTCATTTAATCAAAAAACTGTACAAAATTCAAAACAAAAAAGGAATATTTAGATGTTACAATTTATTAAATCAAATTTATTTTGTATCAAATTGGAGTTATGAAATAATGAGCGTAGAGTTGCTGAAAGATGATCGGAAAAGAAAGAGAGAGAGTTGAGACGAGAGTGTGAACGTGGCAATAGATGAATGAGGTTTGTACCTTTGCTTTTACGGTTTGTACAGTAGCGAATTTTATGCATGCGAAGAATCGGGTCAAGTTTGGAATTTGGACCAGTCATGGGTCGGCTGATTTTTTTTTCGGTAATTTGGGTGAGCGGGTGTTGTTGGATAAAGTAATGTTATCGATAATTTTCCGTAAAGAAAATAAAGAAAAAGGAGGTAAGAAATTGGTTTAGCACACCAAGTAAAGCTTGTTTGTCAAGTATATATATTTTTAAATTATATTTAATCATAACTTTCACGAGACTTACAATTTTTTATTATTTTTTTACTTATTAACTACACTTATTTCAAATTATCACGAGTTTAACTCAGGTCATCATTTTTCGCAAAATAAAACGTGAATTTGACTAACACGTAAAAAACATATTAAAGAAAAATTTAATAAATAGGTAAAAGAGACTTCTCGCAAGATGTTTATAATTTTAAATCAAAACAACATACATTCTAGTTCTACTTGAAATTGGAGTTTTGAGTTATGATCAAAATTCAACTATTTCATTTGAAAATTAATTAAGGTGTGTTTGATTGACTTTATTTTTCGTAGAAAAATGTCATTCTTAATCGAAACTCTTACTTTTGAGATGTTTGATTGACAATTTTTTTCATAAAAAATATTTTTCATTTTTTGGTCATGTGACCATATTTATCTCGAAAATAAAGAAAATATTTTCTTTAGGAAGGGATGATTTTTATTTTTTAGGTAATTCACTTTCTTTCATCTGTCCACCAATAAAAAATGGACAAGTATAATATTTTCTAAACTAAAAACTAAATCAATCAAACACATTTACTTCCAAATTTCATGTTTGTAATCAAATGCGCCCTTAATATGCAGAGAGAAAAAGTTCAACCTATTATGACATTTGATAACCATCGTTATTTGAGTGGCACGACTCGGAGATAAAAACAACATTGTTGCTTCCAAATAGTCCTCCATTTCAAATAACTCAACTTAATAATATTATTATTTGTTAAAGCTTTTATTCTTGTTTATCTGAAAAGAAGGTTAAATCGTTGGATTAGATGAATAACAGTTGCACTTAAATCTCGATATGTGTATATTTTTTTTGAATGAATGATAACAATACTTATTTTTGTTGATCTCATTTCTGCACGGATGCTATGGTTAACAGTTATCGGCTCAACTCACATATATGTAGATAGTCTTCTGTACATTTGAACAAATAGTTAGTAGAACATGGCCTTATCTGATAGTGGGGAAGCAGTCACGAGTAGTGATGGCAGTAGGGTGGGTTCGGAGCAGGGAGGGGCCCGCCCCGCCACTCCCCTGCCCCGCCTTAGACGGGGCAGGGCGCAGACGGGTGCGAGGCGAGGGCCTGCCTTGTTTTTTTTTTTTTCCAAAAATTTTCAGTTAATTAATTTTATTTTTTTCATTCTTCACGGAGTGGGTTCGGGGCGGGTGTGCCTCGTGACCCGAGACGGGGCTCGCCGCGCCGCCAACCTGTTCGGGGCAGGTTTTTTCCCCATTCGGGGCTGGCGGGACAGGGAAAATTGCCATCATTAATCGCGAGTATTCTGAAGGTCAAATCAGTTAACTTCTATGAGTATATATGAGTGTGACATAATTGAAAGACGTGAGACATTAGTGTATGGGCAACGAGAGTTTACAGTATAATAAAACGAGAGAGAGAGATCTTACTTGGGTGTGTAAAATTACATACAATCAAATCTATAATATATTAAATATCACATCAAGTGACAATAAATTTTTGGATGATTTTAACCATAATACAATTCAATTATTTCAATAATACCTTAGTTTTCGTTTTTCAATATATAATAAATGTTACAAAATCATTGTCATGTATTAATTTCGTGTTATTAATACTCAATTAATTAACATTCACATTAATCTAGATTTAATAAATCTTAACTTGAAAGATCTCGATCTACATGAATCTATAGTTATTATAGATAAATGTATTTCTATTCATGCATTTAGGAATGTTAATGGGTGTTTAAATTCACATATTAACAATTAATTCTTATGTACCAAACGTAGTATAAAAATGTTGCACATTTGTAATACTTCATCATCACAAAAAATTTGAATCATAGAAGTTGAGTTTGATAGTATAATTTTCTTTTCTTAAGTTCATATTCTAAATTTTATTTTATTTAATTCGTTTGAGGCTTATCAAATATTCTCGTTATCAGATATTACTTTTACAATACTTATAAAGTATTTCAAAATAATATGCAATGCACGTTCAATTTTGACTAGTAACATTAAATGTAAGTTTTTATAATAGAAGATGAGGTATGATTTCCGTTTGATGAAAAGACACGCAGCCTTATCCTGATGGCCAATGCATCTTTTATGGGCATCATTCAATCAATCATATACTGAGGGCATTTAGCATTTTTGAAAAGTTGTCACCATATAGTTGAGGTCTGACATTTGTAAAATAGATTAAAAAGTTGACCGTTTAGATGTTTGATGTAGAAATGTCATATCAATTAATCATATGAAGATTTTGTACAAAATATTTCTTGGAAAATGTGAAGTGAGAGGTGTCTGCCCCAATAAAGATGCTAATTGCCTGAGACCACTTCTACAACATGTTATATCACTTCGCCTAGGCTCCTAAATGGTCGACCTCTACATGGTACCTCAGTTGGGGTGATGCATCACTTTGTCTGCCTTACTATATGATCTCAGCTAAGTCAGATAAACAGTGATGAGAAGTTTGTGTTTGATTGAACTTGCTAACTGACTGACATGCGACCGTTATTTAAAGTTTCATTAGAAGAGATGTAACATATCTAAATATTTTATTCAACTTTGATATCATCCTCGTCTAAAAAGTAATTATTAAAGATGCCTTCTACACATTCATACTTAAAAATTCTTCAATAATATGTCACATGACAATTTCGATATATTATAACTAAAATAATTAACAAAATGGATATGGAGTATTATTTTATGAAAAATGGGACCATCGTAACATACTTGATGGACATGTTAACCCGTGACTGCATGTGTGATGTTTGGTTGACAATGATTGGTTTAACTGTATAATAGGAAAAATAATATCTGTGGACCCATTCCTCCTAAAATTATCTATACTATGTTTTGATTAGTGAAACTTAAATATAAATATGAATAGAAAATTTGTTTTTTTTTTATGTTATATGTGTGAAATTATGCATCGTTAATTGTAATAATTTCACGTTTCAAATACTAGTAAAATTGATTTTTTTTTTTAAAAAAAAGGTTAGTTTATTAAGAGAAGAGTTTAATTTTTATAAGCTCATTCCAATGCAGCCGAATATGTGAAAAGATAATTAACACTTTAAAATTCGTTGCTTCAATAGGTAAATATCGAGACTCGGTAAATATGGAGAAAATTTTCTCAATATTTTATTAAATTATTCAAGGTCGTTGGAAAGTTTTTGATAAAATTTTAGTACATTTTGATAAAAATTGATAAAAACGTAATTAATAATTTGATAAAAACTGTGGATGTCATAAAATATTAAAATGCGTGATTAACATTAACTTCACTCTATTGATTTATTTACTTTTATTCATTTATAAAATTATACGTAATAAAACTTATCAAGAAACTTGGTATTTCAAGTATTACATGACAACTCAAGAAAGTAATTCGACTGATCAACCATATAGTCTTGAAATCTTAATTATAATATTTCTTAGGGCAGAAAAAGTTTTCTTTTTCTGGTGATTTTTGTATTGAATATAAGTGAAAATTTGTGTTGCTTTCAATCTTTATCCTTGAATGACCAGGAGATCACATGAAAGCGCATTAAAAATCCTGCTTGGTATGTCCGACATTATCATATTTTCTGAACATCCAAACACAAAATTGCAAATTCAAATACTGATTTTAATAAATTTTTTCCAGTTTTCACATGTTGTGCAAAGGATAAGTTCATTCAATTAATCTATTCGTACAATCCTTGTTGACAATCATTATTGACAATCTTGATGTTGTTAAAATCTAGACCGTCGATTTAAAAATTAATTTTGAACAATTTTTTCAAATGAATGAATGTTATACTGTCAAATATGAAGTTATCAACCAAGATTGTCAATTGAGATTGTTCAAGTAGCATGATTCAAGTTCATTTCCATTTTCCACAACGCCAAGCTTTTTAATGAAAAGTTCACCATGGTACATTATCTATTGCTCATAAGCAAGTTGATCCCCATCATATTAAAAAAATGAACAAATTTCATGAACTTGAGTCCATGGTCAGAATTGCTACTGAGAAAAGCTCTATGCTCATGATAGTCACAAATGCAGAACAACAATGGCTAATATCCCAACCCCAAGTAGAAAATATAAATTTGACCATTAACATACAATCAAAATATCAAATTCAAACAAGGATTTTGATCTTGGGTGCTAAAGCTAACTCTCAACTCAAACTGCATAATATTACAAGACATCATGAAAAATAATTAGGACTACAGCAATCAAAAAAAAAATATAAACTTCTCCGTTGATTATTCACATATAGTGAGATAACTAATGCAAGGGTCAGTCATCCGAGCTATAATCACTAGATTCTTGTAGCATTGGCAAAGCAGCACAACAGAACAGTTCCTTGTCTTTGAGAAGAAGACAACTTCCGTCAAGATTCCATTTCAGATCGATGACAGAAAACTGTGGAAACGGAATGTTTATGCAGTAAGCGCCTGAGGGCGTCCACATGTATAAATGATTACTTCCGGTACATAAAAGTAGACGTGGATACTTTGGGTCCCACACTGCTGCTCGGATGGGATCCTTTTGAATCAAGATAGCCGCAAGCTCAAGATGGTGCACTTCCCATATCCAAAGAACCGTTGGCATATTATCATTACGAGTACATATGTACTGACTGTCACTGCTCCAAGACATGAGACCTGCAATGGATTATGAAAGGTTCAACATAAATGACCTACTTGAATTTTGAAAGTTTATGAGGCTCAAGAATATTTTGCTTGCATCTTAGAAACATCATCTATAATCGAAGGCTCCTAACAATAAGGGAAATATACTCGATCAAAGAGCATCAAAACCTAAAATGCTGAAATCTACAAATTTTAGAAAGATATTGGCACCTAGTAAGATTCCACAAGTACCATAATATTGCATGCCCACATTTCGATAAAGATTCTGACCCATTAATAATAACAACATGGCCATATTGTAACCACCACATCATCCCAACCATTTTTTTGTGCATACAAACTGCAATCTGTTTAATCTTTAAGGAGTAACGTACAAGAGGAAGAATTTATATTGGAAGCTGCTGGTGATCGTTAATGCTCTGGTACCAGGAAAAAACCGAGAAGGTTCTAAGGGAAGGGGAATTCGGGGTTTCTAAGATGAGAGGAAATGCAATTGGGAAGATTCTGGAAAAATGGAAGTTGTCTACTTACTGAAAATACCTCGCAGTATTCCTTTATATACAACAAACAAAAGAAAAAACATGAGAATGAGAAACGATACGTAAAGCACTACACTCAGAATAAAGAGTTGATAGTTGCTTGATTTATTCTAACATGCAGTAACAGTATGTAAGGAAATATAAACATAAGTAACATTTATATCATACACGGTCTTACCTATTCCTTGCTTAGGATTTGGTTTATCTGCTGGAGGCTTCAGGGAGGGGAGAGTAATTGGCACTTCCATAACATCATACCTAACTTGAATTTGTGTTTCAGAAACACTATCTGTAAAGGGATATCATCAGGGTAAAAAGGTTGCACGATTAAAGAAAGACTCAGCAGAAAAAGTTAAAAGAAAGAGACAGAGAAAGCACAATGACAAACTTCAATTCTACCACAAATACTCGCAGTTATAAAATATGCCACTAAATCATTTTTTTACTACAGCAGAAATGTCAGCCATGCAGTTAGGTGAAAAGGCAATATGGCCAAATTGGCAGAGAATTAACACTTCTTGAAAGGAAAAATTCGTCCAATGAAAACTTTTCATAGCATCTCTAAAGAATAAGAAATTACATTGAACCTCAAGGGCTATAACTTTTTTACCTTGAAATTAATTTAACTACACCAACTAATTAATAGAGAATCAATGCAACGAATCTTGGCAAAGAGGCATGTATGAAATTATGATCCAAAACAATAGAAGAGTTCAAGCAAAGTAGATAGTGCACAATATCCAACAAGGCTCCAGCATAGATTAGATTAGAGCAACTCATTTTTGACCAAGAAGGCAAGACTTCTGGAGATGAAATGCAAAGGTTTGAGCTTGAGCTTAATCTATATGAAAATTGAGCCAGTGACAAGAATATAGCTTGACTTTCTGAACATTATATGCAAAAAACTGGTCATGTGATTTATAGGTAATACCATTTACAGTAACAATAAAGAAAGCCATGAAAAGAAGAACCCTAACTTTTAGATAAAACAATCACCCTTACTTTTTGGCCCAGATCAAAACAATATGCATTTGGTCTCAAATTCTTTACTAAAAATTTGATGATAATTATTTAACATGGGTAAATTAGCTGAAGCACCATAATCGCATAGAGCTATAGCGCTTAAGTAGCTGCTCATTGGATTAATAAGTAGAATGTAAAATACTTCACCGGTCATATCAATGGTATATGAGAGACGTATGTGTACATATGTATTAGATATCTTTATAGTTTTTTATTTAAATTTTTAAATAGTACTTGATGTGAATTTTCATACACTATGTTTTTCCACAAGAATTAAATAAATAAATAAGAAACTACGAAAACACTATCCATTCAACCAAAGAGTTGAACAAAATTATTCAGCGAGTAATGTAGTCACCAGAAAAAAAGGAAAAATGCATTATAAGCCACATTTCATTGAACACCTTCTCCCCGAGTTCAGAGTTGCTTAGCAACTTTCCTTTTTCACCATCTTTGAAGAAAAAGTGATTCTGAGCTTGTAGCTATTTTAACCCTATGCAAAAACCAAATATATTTTTCTTTTCTCTGTGAAAACACACTACAAATCTTCATCAGAAAAAGAGCACAAAGCACAAAGGAAAAAGTATATAAGAATATCTAATAAGAAGATGAATCTGGTTACAACTATGATAATATGTTTCAAGGCATGAAAGTAGAAACAAGAGAGATATGAATTGTCAAAAGCAAACTATGGAGCTCACCAGCACTGCGTTGAACAAAATCATCATTCAGTGACAATTCTGACATATCAAGTTGCAATGGCTCGTCCACTTCCTGAAATGTATGGGGCAAATGTATAAAATCCTACAAAGCAATGCTCGCCAAGTAAATAAATGAGAAGTTTTGTCACCTTGAAAATAGCAGCACCACATGGGCCACGAACAGTCGATAGGTGAGTAAATTCTGCAAATACTTTCCATGTCAAGTGATTTAAAACACGTATCATCTGGTCGTAACTTCCTACTGCCAAAAATTGGCTACATGGTGACCATGAAACACTTTTTACACCCAATCCACATTCATATGCTTGATACTTGGATAGACACCTTCCGTCTGGGGAATATATCAGAACCTAAACCAAACAAAACCATTCAATCTTAAGCAATAACTAAGAGGTTTAAACAAAACAGTACCACATAATCAGGACAAGATGCTATCGCCTTTTCTTATGTTCTACAACTGACACATAATTGAGATGACTCTAGCATCAGGCCTTTGGCTAATTTGATTCTACCTTCATGCTAAATAGCTACTTGCAGAAAGCAAGAAATGGCAACAAGAAAATTACTTTATATTCAAGAGGGGAATCCCAGATAACTATAGCACTGTCATCAGGTGACCATTGGATATCAGACAAATCCAATGTGTCAACTGCAAATACACCCATAATTTCCCATGTATTACAAGACAGCAGATTGACATAGTCCTTGCAATCACGTCTAGTACATATTGCAGAAAACTTGCCATCTTTGGTAAATGACACTCCCTTTGAACCATGCTTCGGCCCTTGCACATGTATGCATGCAGTGTTTAACAATGACCAAACTGTTAACCGCAATTGAAAGTCAGATGTGGTGAGTATATGGCGACTATCGGGACTCCACCTTGCATAGGAAATTCCGGCAGAACCTTCATCTATTTTGCATGTCCATTCAGGTTGTGCCAAGGACCATGCTTGTATCATAGGTCTCTTATACAGACCGCACAATATATACTCTGAATCAAGGGCCCACTCAATGTAACTTATTTTGTCCAAGCACGAAAATAGTTGCACCACCTGTGTCACGATTTGAAAAATATTTTTAATTACATTTATTTCTGCAACCTAGAAATCACATACTGCTGCTTTATATATAAGAAACTTATCACAAGTTTCACGTGATTATGATCCGACATCTCAAATATTAAGTCTCAACTACAAACAATAGGAGTTTTTAGGGAAAATCTAATCAAATCAATTGCTGCATTTATTGTATGCCTACATGGCTACATTAGTAAAAATCAAATCACGTCTGTAAACGAGTTTTAAGAACTATCACCAAATCCCTAAGATACTACGGCAAGAAACAAGCAAACTAACCTATGCTTAAAATGTACTTACGTCAATGTTACTAAAACTAGACTCACTAGTTCAACCATAAAAACCAGGTACAGTTATACCTAAACAAATGGATAAAGGAAATTCGGTAAAAGAATAGCCTAACCAGCCGGTTCAATCAGAAACCGGATGAACCAGTCACAGTTTTTCCCTGTTTATCTGGATCTCCTTTGATAAAATATCCCACAAATAAATTCGTTGGATAGCACGCCTGCCTATATGTCCACTTCAGTAGACACTGCTCCTTTTAAAGACGTTCCTTCTATAATTCCATTACTTATCTTCCAATGTAGAACTAAATAAAGAGCCCCCAACAAAGCCAATTTACAATGTTTGCCTTATTCTTCATTCTCTTAGATTATTGGTTTGTTTACTTCTACTTACTGGGTACAACCAATTATACTTAATTATTAGTATAATAATGCTGGACTCATTTTTCAAAAGACTAGAACAATTTTCAATTTGAACAAAAAAAACCATTGGACATATTGGTTGTTAATTTTTGAGGTGTTCAAACAAGTTACAGAATAATAAATACAATTAACAAACATGGATCTATATTTACTTTGAATTAGTATATTGAAAATTTAAAAATATATTCTTCTTAAAATATTTTATATATAGGTCACCTTTCAGCATGTAGTTTGACACCAATTGAACCTTTTGACCTTTTACATTTTCTGGCTCAACGCCTGGATTCGGTTAGAAACACATATTTCATCAATGACGTAAGACTGTATTTCTTAATCTTTAGGATTCCCTTGTCGTTGGTATTCGCTGTCCCGATATAAATCTATACACAAACTTCAATTTAACTTCAAAAATTGTCTGTACCGTGCTTAAAGAAACACATTGTGTCCTAGCATTTCAAAAGAGTAATGTAAAAAAAAAAAAACGGTTTTTGGTGAAATTCGAAAATAAGTTACTTAAAATAAGAACAAGTTATCTAAACATGGAGCAAAATTAACCAAACATTCTCTTAGACCATGATTTTTAAAATATAATTAAATACAACTCTTCTACGTCTGGTCTTAGTGCTCACATGAAAGTCCGAATCAAAATGCTTAGTTACCGCATTTGCAAAATTCGCATAGAGGCGAAGATCTACGAAAACAAGTTAATTCCTATAAGTACCTTGAATGTGAGAACATCACGAATCACGAGGCGATAATCGACTGCAACTGCAAGAAACCGAGCATTTGGAGAAAAAGCACAAGGACCCGCCTGCTTATAAGCTTCAGTAAACTCCATTCCGTGACACCCAAAGACAAAACAAATTGAAAGCGAAATTATGGCTCAGCTATACAGCCTTCATTAATTAGATACTCTGAACAGATAAGATTATGGGTGTGGATCTGTTCGTGAAATTGAGGGCTCTATGCAGTGAAAAATGTGGGTGCAGCGACAGATGCAGGAGTAAGAGTAGATTTGAATCGTATCTATAGATCGGTTTTTGTATTTTTGGTTCAAAATTTTGCACAGGTCAACTGGACCGGGCTCAATTTCCTATTTGACACAGGCCGTGTTTGGCAGAAGGAATAGGTAATTGATGGTAAATGTAAGAGGAGTTTTGCCACGTGAACATGCTCAATAATAGGTTAAAAAATAGGTACGACATGTGTCAATACACAATTTGACAGTTTAAAAAAAACACTCAACTCCGTCACCCCACCTTGTCGAAAGCCCCTATTCAAAGGAGCATCATTCATGTAAGAAATAGAGGTAGAATTTTTTGCTTCCATTTGGCATCAGGAAGAAGACAATGAAAGGAAAATAGGGGATCAAATTAGGAAATTGTTTGTTGTACTTCATACTTCACATATTTTTTAAACAATTGATGATATGTCAAAAAGAAAGTGGAAAGTTTCTTCTTCCTTTTTTTCTTTTTATTTGGTTCATGAGATTTTGATCCAATCATATCTCATCACATCATAGGAATAGCAAAAAAAAAACCCATTAACCCCGATACCCGCGGGCCCCGACCCAAACGGGGAGGAATTACCCGCTTAATTGGGTATTCGGGGCGGGGCCGCAGGGACAAGGCGGGAAACTTCATCCCGAGACGGGGTCGGGTAATGAGGTCCCCATCCCGTTTAATTTAGTTTTAGTTTTTACAAATTAATTTTCTAATTTGTCATATATAATGGGCCCGGCCCATTATCTGATCCAAGGAAAAAAATTAGGGGCCCATTTGAGCCACGTCATTATAGAATGAGAATGAAAAATATAGTTGTTATTGGATCACAGACAAGACATAGAAATTCAAAATTGATGACTTAATGCAATGGATAATGGTCATATTTTTCATTTTTATGAATGAAAAATGAGAAACAAATAGGGCTAAATGAACAAACCAAATAACCAATTCTCATTCCTGATTTCACAGACCCAGAATCCCAATTTCCTAATACCTAATTCCTCATTTCATTCAATTTGACGTGAGGACAGTGAGGTGGCGAGGGTTTTTACTGGAGTCTGGAGAAGTTGAAGCAGCTTTAAAGAACGTTGCAGGATGAGCAGGGAGCAAAGGAAGTTTTAGCTACAGCCGAATAGCCATTCTTTGCTGTCGGTCTCTTCCGGCTGCTTGTTCTTCATTTGTGCTATGAGACTTTTCATATTCTAAAAGCCTTATAGTAAGAATGGGTTATTCTAAATTCTAAAAGTTGTTCTTCATTTGTGATTATCTACATATAGGTTATTATGCATCTCTGTATTTCTTACATACTTTTTCCAATCATAGCTTGTCTCTACGTTGATCACTATCTGGGAGAGGTGTTTGTGAAATCACTCACGAGTTTGGAAATCTAGATGGAACTTTGATGATGTATGCACCACTACAATTAAAACGTTCGTAATTAAATGCTTGCTGCTTTACTCATAAATATGGGAATTCCAAAGGCTAAGCATTAATCCTAAGCCTATAGTCAAAATGAGTTTAGAAGAATTGAATGAATTTTGATCATGCCCAGCCCTTTGGATGCTCCCTTGGGAAGCTTCTGCAGTTTGGGATCTAATACAGCTTTATGAATTATCGTGCATTGCAAATGCTTGCTGCTTTACTTATAAATATGGGATGCACAAATTGGAACTATATATCATTTCAGTAATTTCATCACTTCATTGACATTCTTGATCTATCCGTGTGTGTGTGTGTCTATTATTAACAGATTAAATTATTGGAATGAATCTAGAATTGCTCATCACATGGTCTCATGGATTTGAAGTTTTTTTTTTCCAGATATCTGTATCACCTCATTGTACACCAGTGCCGAGCATTGGAAGTACTCCAGTACGACCAAGTAATGATCCATCGTTGAAAAGCTTACCTAGTCAGGCAAACACACAACAAGATCTAATAGACTTGTGTGAGGAAGAGGAGGAGAGTGGTGGACGAGGTAAGAGAAGGAAATTAACTTCGGTAGTGTGGAATCACTTCAAAAAAGAGTCATCGAGGGGAACGATAAGACAATTTGTAACTATTGTGATAGAAAATAAGGGGCTAAAAGTAAGAATGGTACAAAACAGTTGCATGATCATTTAAAAATACGTCCACGCCGTAATGAAAAAGACATTAAGCAGACAATATTGAATCCTGTAAAGGGAGCTTGTGGAAGGGTTTCGTTGGGTATTTACTCCTTTGATCAAGGCAATGCTCGGAGGGAACTTGGAAGTATGATAAACTTGCATGAGTATCCACTTTCAATGGTTGATCACGTT
>CAIGRK010351668.1:0-18982 GCA_903798315.1 Fraxinus greggii | reverse complement strand
TTTTAAACCTTATCTCTTAAATTTTAAATGTGTGAAACTTAACCTCTTAGTTATGAAATTTTCCATTTATCTTGTGTGTTAAAAGTGGATTGGGTGGGGATAGAGGTCCATATGAGACTTGATACAACATGGGAGCATGTTGGATTGACCCAATAATTGTTTCAAAATATTTTTTTTATTGAAAATTTAAAAATTATTCGTGTGGTTGTAAATCACTAAGCTATTATTACGTAAAGATTTCTAGAGAATAAATTTTGTAAAAATTGATTTTTTTTTATATGTGGTTAAAAAATAGAAAAAAGTATGAGTTTACTTGTAAAAATTATTTTATTAGAAGAATGTGTGATTTGGAAGTGAATTTGAAAAAAAAAATGAAATTCAAAAACTAAGAACGAATTATGTTGCAAGCATAAACAACTTGAGCCATGTCTAAGTTTAGGTCGAGCCAAATAAGGGTAGGATAGACTGGTCAGGTGCACAAGCTGCCAATCTTAGGTTTAGTCTATTATGAGTAGGGACTTGCGGGAAAACAATTAAGTTGCTTGTACATTAAGACCTACCACCAATTTGACCGATGGCCCACAGTAGCTGACATGGGAGGCAATTAGAAAAACCTAAAAACCATTAAGAGCGATCTCTGAAAAAAGGAAAAAGCTTCTTGACTCGGAATAAAGTCCCGGCTGGTTTGACCCGGGATAAATGGCGCCCCTGTCTGACTCGGGACTTTATCTCGGGCAAAGGAGCCCGGCTCTAAAAAACGTCTTTTTAGCTAGAATAAATCTACAAGTACATGAAAAATCCCAGAGATTTTGCACAGCTGTTGCAAAATCTGTGGGATTTTTCTTGTACTTACAGCATTGTTCAGCTAGCTATTGTTGTAAACCGGCCTGGTAGAAACCATTTCACTTCAATTCCAACTCTCTTTCCCTAGAAATCCTATTTTCTTCTCCCGCGCATCCATTGTTGCATGCCCGAAGCTGTATATTCTACGCGAAGGAAGGTAAGAATGGTAGTATGCAAAGCTCACACATCCGGGGTTTCCACCCAAACCATAATCATCTAACTTGAAGGACGTGCTCTTCGTTGCCTTGAAATGAGAAAAGAAGTTAACTGATCTTTATTTAGTCGCAATAATGTCAGACAAAGTATTTTCGATTTATGAAATTGTGTGAATTGAAATTGTTGACATATTAAGATTAAGAAGTTGAAATTGTTGAAATCAACTGCAAGTTTAACCTGAGAAGTTTTAATGTCATAAACCTAAGAAGCTTTTATGTCAACTTAGAAGTAACCTGAAACCCATAGATTCGTGACCGATGACTAAAATATATAGCCTAACAGTGATTCCACTTCGTAGTTCAATTTGAAATAAGCTTGTGCAAATACAAATTGGTGACCTCATAATTTGTTCTTTTTTGTTGCAGAGAAACAAATTATTGATGTGGTGACGAAATTTTGATAGAATCCGATAATGAGAACTTTATGGACAATTTGAATATAATGGATGACGAAATTGTAGGTGAGGATGGTGCAGCGTTGTTGCCTAAAGTGAATATGAAGTTCAAGGAAGAAAAAGAATTGTTCAATTTCTATAAACGATATGCTTATGACGTAGGTTTTTCAGTTCGAAAAAGGATGATGATAGGGTTGTGAGATACATTACATTGACATATTGTAGTGAAGGTCGAAGAACCAGTAATACAAGCACTTCTTCGAAGCCGCAACCAACCATTCAAACAGGTTGCAAAGCCAGGATAACTACATCTTTAGATATGTGTGAAATATGGAGAATTAACACAACCTATACCACAATCATAAAACAAGACCTTCGAAGTCTAGGAAAAGACCAAAGGCACGCTGGACTAATCTGAGAGATGGTGCACCCATAGTTGAAGCAACTCAACAACGAGAATACTCCATTCCAACTCCGTTCTCGTATTCACAATTCCCGTTGGTCAGTAATTTTAGATTTCTCGTTTCATTTGCTGTGGATGAGATGTACGATTATAGTTTGTATTTCTGGTGCAGGGCGGCCAACCAAGTCGTGTTCACACAACATTCACAGTACTCCAACTTCATCCCCCGTCTCTAACTAATGTTATGTTGCCCCGTAGAAGGTAATGTTGTCAATCAACACATGTAATTTTGTTTCTCGAATGGGGTTTGTCTATGCGTATTAATGTATTTTTTTACAGGATTCAATACGATGCATTGAAGAAGGGAATTGTTTGACTGGATAACTTGCCCGGGCTGGGATGAAGATGACATGGCCGCAGATGACGAGGAATTGTTGATGATTTCATTTTCATTGTAGATGCCGCTTGGTTTGCTAAGGTTGTTAAGCGTTATTGTAATGAATTTCAAGCTCAACTTGTTATATGTTATTTACTGTATTTCGAACTCATTTATATCACCTCATTTGAGCATCATCTCTATATATGTTGTTTACGAACAAAGAGTATATATGGAACGAAAGGTTCGATACAACAGGGCGTACACTTACAAACCACAGCGTACATAGCGTCAAAATACAACTTACACATACAAACATAAGTTACACTACTAGTTCGACTAATGCATAATAATCAAACCGGGCCTTTACCTTTCTCATCCCCCTTTGCCACTTGCTTTACCTTTGCGGATTGTAAGATTGAAAGAAATATTCAATTCTTGTTCATCGTTTAACTGAAGTAGAGATTCCAACATGCAAGATACATCTCGAATTGCTTACTTCGTCGTAAGAGTAGTCAACGTAACTGTACCTGTACTTGAGTTGCCGCTGGATTCTTCGTCTCCAAGCCACTTCCAATATCCACAATTAGCTCCTACAACTGTGGCATACGCCATGATTCTTTCCTGCCATTCTAAGATAGGGATCAACCAGAAACTTAGCACGGAAAAAATGCATATACAATAAAACTAATGAAGGTAAGAATGCAGTTATGTTACAAGTTTTTGCAGTAAAATTCAAGTATGTTAATCGTTCCCAGTTCAAGACACGCGAGGATAAGCAAAACTCGACTCGGACTCCAGTTAATAGTGCTGATTAGCATAATTTCTGAACTTGAGATGAAGCAATCATCTTTTCAAGCTCATTTTCACATGAACACGTCCCATTTCCAATACCAGTACATTAACCAATGAAAACCACCAAATTTGAAGCTCGTTTTCCCATTCAAGATACTAGTACCTTCACAAACGAAACCTACCAAAATTGATTTTATACACCGCCAACACAATGGTAACGTTTTTACT
Source organism: Fraxinus greggii (assembly GCA_903798315.1). Classification (NCBI taxonomy): domain Eukaryota; kingdom Viridiplantae; phylum Streptophyta; class Magnoliopsida; order Lamiales; family Oleaceae; genus Fraxinus; species Fraxinus greggii. The sequence goes on along the minus strand of CAIGRK010351668.1, from coordinate 15,727 downwards.
TCATTGTTCTTCCATATTTTTTCTATTTCTCCAACCTCTCTCAACTCTATTAACACAACGGTGTTTTGCAAAACAAATAACTTACCAAAAGTTTGCAGCAGACCTCGTCGGAGACGAAGGCGTCGGCTTTGAAGAAGTTGAATACACGCGACCACATAAGAAATCTCTCTCCGAGAGGGTTTGCTCAATTTGGGGAAAATCCTTTCAATCGGTTTACGCTAACTGAAGTTGAAATGAATGGACCGGTTTTTGTCACTTGCCTATTTAGTTTTCTTTTGATTTTAAATTAATTTTTTTAATGCCACGTTAGCACTGTCAACCGGTGGTCAAGAGTAATGTACCGCGATTGGCGTGAAAGTTGTACTTCCAAAATAATACTACTACAATTTGGCGGGTAATGCCACCATCATCACATGAAGCCTCCGCCATAGCCACCCAACTTATCCAAAAATGCACAACCACCACCTCACTCCGGCAAGCCCGTCAGCTTCATGCCATTCTCCTAACTTCCGCATGCTCCCTTTCCAAAACCCCATACTTATACAACAACATCCTTTCTATGTACGCGAAATGCGGTTCCTCTGTGGATTGTCGACTTGTGTTTGACAAAATGCCTCAGCGAAACTTAGTGTCATATAGTGCGCTCATTTCCACATATTCTCGTTTTCCTCGACAAGCACATTTGTCCTTTTGGGTGTTTACACAGTTGGGAAATGAGGGGCTCGTGCCAAATGGGTCGACATTTACGAGCCTTTTACAGGCGTCAGCTAGCCTTGAGGATGGGATAATGGGGTCTTCGGTGCATGCACTGTGTTTGAAGTTTGGATTCTTGAATAATATTCGTGTTCAAACATCTCTGCTCACGATGTATTCGTATTGGGGGGATATGGATTGTGCTAAGAAAGTGTTTTGCCTTATGGTGGATAAAGATGCCACGGCTTGGAATGCCATAATTTCTGGGTATGTGAAAAATGATGGGATAGTTGAAGGCCTTGAACTTCTTCGCAGGATGTTCAGGGATGGAATTTGTCCAACACAATATACGTATTCAATGTTATTGAATGCTTGGGGGAGGTTAAGGGATTATAATTCTGGGAAAGTTATTCATGGCCGAGTGATTGTGTCAGGAACATATGTCGATTTGCCTTTGAATAATGCACTGCTAGATATGTACAGCAGTTGCAGTGATACTGTTGCTGCAAATCACGTCTTCAGGAAAATTGAGAATCCGGATTTGGTTTCATGGAATTCAATGATAGCCGGGTATTCAGAGAACGGAGATGGAGAGAAGGCAGTAGATATGTTTGTTCAACTATGTCGAGTGTCTTTAGCTAAACCAGATGCATATACTTTTGCAGCAGTTACTTCTGGGATAGGAGCGTTTCCAGCTCTAGATTACGGAAAACCACTCCATGCCCAAATTAAGAAGGCGGGATTTGGGAGAAGTGTCTATGTTGGGAGCACACTGATATCCATGTATTTCAGCAATGGGGAGATTGATTCTGCTCATAAGATTTTCTACTCAATTTTGCTAAAGGATGTTGTTCTTTGGACTGACATGATTGTTTGGCATAGTCGAATAGGTGATGGCGAGAGCACTATTAAGTTATTCCATGCAATGTCACGGGAAGGCTATAAGCTTGAGAGCTTTGCACTGAGTGGAGCTTTAAGCGCATGTGCCAATCTTGCAACTCAGAGACAAGGCAAGATGATTCACTCCCAGGCCATAAAAACAGGAAACGATTCTGAAATTGCTGTTTGTGGAAGCCTGGTCGATATGTATGCTAAAAACGGAGAACTTGAAGCTGCTGAATCCATATTTTTTCTTTTACAAAAGCGTGATTTGAAGTGCTGGAACTCGATGATTGCAGGATATGGTCACCATGGGAAAGCAGAGGAGGTTTTTCTAGTTCTTGACGAAATGTTGATACAAGGCATGAAACCAGATCAAGTAACGTTTATATCTCTACTTGCTGCTTGTAGCCATTGTGGCTTGGTGGTCAAGGGTAAGTTCTTCTGGAATTATATGAAGGAAAATGGTTTGAAACCCGGGCCTAAGCACTATTCTTGCATGATAAGTTTGTTAAGTCGAGCAGGACTATTAGAGGAGGCTGAGGAAATGATAATCCAATCACCCTTTGAAGATTATCATCTTGAATTATGGAGAACTCTCTTGAGAGCCTGTATCACAAATGGAAATTTTAGAATCGGAATGAATGCTGCTAAGCAGATTTTAAATATCAATGCAGAAGATTGTGCAGCAAATGTACTGCTTATGAAACTATATGCTGCAGCAGGGAGATGGGATGATGTTGCAAAAACGAGGAAGAAAGTGAAACAATTAATGTTTGAGAAAGAACCAGGTTTAAGCTGGATAGAGGTCACAAATAATATCCATGTATTTTCTTCTGGTGATCAATCACACCCACAAAATGATGAACTGCAATGTGAGTTGTGCAGAGTTACGGGTAACCTGATGCCTATGGAAGCAGATGAGATATATGTGTAAATTTGTTTAGGTACATTCTCCCAAAAAATACCCATTATACTTTTTGACTCCTAGGTGAAGGCTCATAAGAGCTTTTAGTGTGGCCATCTAACCACACTTCAAACTTTTTAGAACACTGATTTTTAACATAACCGTTTCACAGACTTTTATACAAGAATAATTTGCAAGAAAAAAATGAATTAATAAGTTCAAGATTCACCAATGTTGATAGACCCGGTCAGGCATTAAACTGGAAAATGGAGAGGGCAGGAGGTTAAACTGCGTTGTAGTGGAGGTAAAAAATAGTTTTCTTATGCTTACACCTGATCAATTAAGGTTCTGTCATAAATGTTATTATATAAAAAGTCCATTAGCCAAAGCTTATTAGAGATTTGTTCTATTATCCAAGCACCATGGCCTCTACGCGATTTGTTCTATTAGTAGCAATACCCTTCAGTGATCTCCACCAGACATGTAAAACATGAACATGAGTTAACAAATGTAGATGATACCGATAGATTAATTAAGAGAATGACAAATTAAGTGGTCGATGACATATTTTACGTAAAAATAAAGAGGCTCGTATTAATAAGAGAAGCAATCTCGTAACATATTAGAGAAGAAAAATAGATCAAAACTGACAAAGCTACTGCAAACAATCTTTCATTAAATCTAACAATGAACGTGAACAATGATTCATATAATCAACCAAATAAAAATAAATAAATAAAAAGCACGGTTGTCACAGTCGAGTGAAATATCCCTGGGGAAAGTGTCACCATGCTGCAGATATCGTGACAACAGATAATGAACTTCAGAAGGCTGAATCCACAAGAAAAACATAAATAGCTGTATCTCAAACATAAAAATATTCACATCATAAAAACAAAAATGTAAAATTCTAGCATGTCAAATAGAAATTTGTTAAGGATAAACGAGTACAGAAGTTTTCTAGTTACTATATGCCTGCAAAAATTACAAAGGTCGAATTTTACATTGTTACAATAGCATTGCTTTCAAGCAGCAAATCAGAAGCACTAATGATCAAATGAACTGAAATTTGACATCAGTCAGGTAATTTCCAAAATGAAAATGAAAATCTAGGTAGCCCAGAAATTCCAGAAGCACATGATTCCTATCCTAGGGCCATAAGAAAATCGATGAACTTTTTCCCATCGCAATATCTGGTGATTATTAGAAGCTGAAAGCAAATCAAACCTCTATTTTGATGAACTGTTAAGAAGCTGACTACCGCCGGGCAGTGCGACTTTTTGCTCTTGCTTTCTGCAGGACAAAGGAGACGTAACAGATTACTTTAAAAAGCCTAGTGCATGCTTGACATGGACAACCCAATGAGAGTAAATAACAAGTCATCCAGATGTCAATCTGATATGTATGATAGCATACTACTTTACGCCATTAATGAATTCAGTGTTCACAAACATCCACAGTTCTCCCAGGCCAATACTCACAAGCATAAAACATAAGGCACAAAAAAGAAAAGCAATATGTTCATGCGCCAGTGGACTGATGCATATATATCCACAGATGAAAAAAAAAAATAAAAAAAATTGTGCCTTATATGAAAAAACTTGTGCACTTTTATGCCGTTGATGAAAAAATGAGTCTAGTATGCACATGAGGGAATGTAGAAGACAAATTTAAATAAATATCTCCCCTCGAACAACTTAAGCTTTTAATTATTTTCGTTTAACACTACTGTGCTTCTCTAGTTTTCCAGCAGCAGCATTCAAGCTCAGCAGCTATCATTGACCAGAATTTTAGGGTATTCCTAAAACAACCTTATATAATTCATGATTGGCTCCTGTTTCATTCATTATCGTGGCTAAAAAAATTCGGAAGACAGTTAACTGTCTTATCTTCAGTAAATGAAAAATAGGCAAAATCAGGTCTTAAATTTATCTCGGGGTCTTAAACTTTCACGAAAATCCTTATTCTGTTACCACTAATATAATTGTTAGACCATCTCCCACCTACCTTTTTGATAGATCTCGAGGGAAAATCTTTTCTAACAATAATCTAGTAATAATAATAATAAGACTTTCATTTTTTCAGTAATAGAAACATAGTCCTGAAGTGAAAAAGTTAACTCAACACAAAGTTAGAGCTGGTCAAACTTTTCATACTCGAGTGACAATTTTTCACTTTGACCATGAAAAGAGGGCTAATATGAACAACTCCCCATCCTAAAGTCATTGCTACTTTCCTCTTTCTTTACTTATCAAACATCCACAAGTCCCGCTAGACTTGTGTCACCAACATTTGTCACTCTTAACCACCATTGACTTCAATGATTCATTACGATTTTGAATATCATTGGCCATTCAGGTCAACCATCATTGCTATCACTTCTCGAATGCCCCCGTTTATGCTCCCCGTACATTAAACATTTCTCCAGAATATGCAATACGTCAAAATATGACATCCAAGTTCAACTGAGCTAGCTCATGGTGTGATTCATCACTAATCATGTTATGATATCAGAATGGAGACCTAGATATTAATGGGAACAATGTCGGCAATTAATGATCTGTTCTATATGATTCTATCTAACGAATGCATCATCATTTGGGTTTTTCTATCTGCAAAGAGCAATTTTCAGTAGACAGCTCCAGTAAGTACATTGAATCAAAATAAATTAAAGCCCCTGTTTGGTAGGGATTAAAATAAGATTTTTAGTAGATTTTGATAAAAGTTGATAAAATGTGTGGTTGAAAAATTGTGGGTCCCATAAAATATTTGGTTAAAATTAATTGTTGACTTTAACTTTGATAAAAATTAAGATTTTAATTTCTATCAAACAGGGGCAAATATCAAACAGATAAAAAATAATAAATTTTCTCGTATGCAAAGCATGTGCTTTTAAGAGGACAGATAGTCAGACATTGATGTGGGGAGCAAGAGGTAAGAATGTGAAACTGAAAGGAAAGATATGAAAAGCCTGTCCAGAGATAATTAAAATAAGAAATTAAATTTACTCACTGAAATAGTCCCAAAGCTCGCTCCTGATCCTGTTGCAGCTCCTATTGACAAGTCAAACAAATCCAGTGAAAAAAGTTGAAAAGGAAAGGTATTCAAATAGGGAAAAAGGGACACTTATGGTTAAACACAGATACTATAGGCGTAAAACACCTGAAATATTATTTGAATTACTGAGATTTTTTCTCTCGTAAATGTTTAGATCATTTGGCAATAACATGCGGTTGATATAAAAGTTTGCTATCCAAATTGTCACAATAATGAGTCGAAGTAATAATAATGCTGCCCTAGAATTAATTGATAGCAATATTTGTGTCAAGTAGCAAGATACAAACTATAGATGCATTCAATTAAAATCAGAAAACCAACACATAGGTTGACAAGGCAGGATGAGAAGATGTAGGTTTGTTGCAATTGCACTAACACAAAGAAAAACTATGTTTGTTACGAAAGCATTGAACATAAAATAACCTCATTCAGACCCATCGGTGATGACCAGTTTGAACTTGATGAAGAGGACATACTGTCATCTCACGGGTATTAATTTCTCAACAAGAAAGCAGAGAACTAAAAACTCAGTGCATCCCACCGAATTTCAGCAAGAAAAAAATCAATTCTTACACTAGATAACAACATGATATAAATTAACCAATTTCCATTTTTCTTGTCAGTCATCTAAATAGCAGTAGTTGACAATATTGAAGTTAATCGTTTGATTTGCTAGTCAAAAATTACCTGTACCAAATGGAGTTGAAAAGGTTGAGAGTCCAGAAGGAGTTGAACTAAATAATGGAGCCGAAGTGCCAAAGCCTGAGGTGGAAACAGATAATGAACCAAAAGGTGAAGTCTGAGGGGTTGCACCAGATGATGCAAACAAGGAGGAGACTGGAGCAGATGTGGTAGGAGTGGAGAACAGAGAAGGTGATGTGGTAGCAGATGGAGTAGCGAAGAGTGATGTCCCACTTCCAGATGGAGCTGATGCTGCAGCAAACATACTTGGTGTAGTTGATGCCGCAGTTGCAGCAGAGCTGGTAAGCAGTCCAGCAACTTGGGTTGATGGTTGAGAAACTGTAGGCAAATGTAGAGTTGGGTGCACCCTTCGAGCAGCAGCCTCTTGTTTGGCTGTTTCCCGCCTATCAGCCTCAAGAAATGGATCATTCCCATCCCCACGACGGCGCTGGTCTGCAAGGTACGCAGTTTTCATGGATTCAATGTACTGATGGGTGCTCTCAACCTACAGTATCAATTATGAAAAGCACCGCATCAGCATCACCATAGGAAAAGTTGTAAGAACAATGTATAAATACACATATCAATAAAGAAAAATGTTGAAACAAACATTTGGAACAGTAAAAATATCATTATATGCACTCTGGAAAGTAAAAACTGGAACTTTTCCAGAGAACAACAATGCTCTCATACAGTAAATCATTCACATATTGCTTGAAATGAATTATGTGATATATAGAAACCTTGTGTCCTATAAACTGTGAGGAAAACAATGATAACAGAATGGGGAAGGAACAAAAGTTCCAACTCAAGAATATTGTTCTAATTTCAAATTAAAGGGAAATTTTTGAAATAATCACAATCGGTGAGTGTTTTTTCTATTATGAACCAATTTTTTCAACTAATTTAATCAAGCAATCAATTTTATCACGCCGTGAGCGAGCCGTCAAAAACACACATGTTCTTACATGTAAAAATAATGATGTGGACCATGACTAGTGAAATATGCAACACTAAATATGAGCATATCAAGGTGGGCTTATTTCTAAAAATAATCGTAAACTAGAAATAAGCCCACCCAAGTATGCTATATGATACCCTTAGAAAGAGAAATTTAAAATAGAGGAAAAATTGAAGTAGACCTCTTCTTCCCCATCAACCATTTGTTCCCCCCAGCCAGCATTCACCGTTTCCATATATGGCTTGTCCCTCACAACTGATACCAGGATAATGCGGGTGTTGGTGATGCAACTAGTGTTTGGTTAGAACCCAGTATTTGGGGAATTGAAGAGTCGTTACCAGGAGAATATATTGCAAACAACCTATTGAGTCTGGTAAATGTTATGATAGCTGGAGCTCAGCCACCTGATATTGCGCTCTAGCTGAAGAATTCTCCCAGAGCATACGGCCCTTGACATTTATTTGGGGTAAAGTCAAAAACTACAGCCTGCGGTGGCAGCTGGGGAGGTGGGAATAATGAAACTCTTCTTGGGGTTGTGGTGTATGCGCTTTATTTACACCTACGGTGATTAGATTCTGAATATTTGGAGCCTGGAGATCGCATTTTTCTCTCTTTTAACACGGAATTGAATGTGGGATACAAAGGCAGACATTACTCCACTAGGATGATTCTTCGGGAGGATCGTATTTTTCTCCTTCTCAACATGGAACTGAAATGGGAGCTATAAAGCCATATATTGTTCCATTGGGATGATTTCAGTCAAAAGATATTCTTGCAAATAATGTAGACAGTATTTTGCAGTTGTGTTTCTTTGTTGTTTTTCTTATTGTTATCAATTTGAAGTTGCGCTGCAATCTATCTTTCTGATAGGACCGAGCCAGCAGCTATATCTCAATTGTCAGCAATAGTGGTTCAGTGTAAATTTAAAGCTAAGTTTAGATCGCTCAGAGTAGTTGTACCTATTAAAAAGATTATCATAGAGGAGAGAACCCATCGATTCCAGCCTAACAACACTAGTAAAATGCCAAAACTGAAGACAGCTCTCTAGATCCCTTCCGACAATGGGGTGTGAAAGATGAGTGTTCACCCTTGCACTATGCAGATCAAGGCCTACATTGGTCAAGTTTCCTAAATGGATGAGCTTAATCAACGTTTTTACTCTATTGATTGCATTGTTGACTTTCGTTGTACCGATCTGGAATTTTTGGTGATATAACAGCAATAATTCTGAAACGGACAGCAAACTATGAATTTCCTCTTCTTTTGAAATCCTAGTTCTTTCATGTTGATTCTATTGCACATTTTCACTTTTTCAATGAAGCAGAGAGCAAAACATACCCAGGTGTTTCTAGCTAAGACAAAATGTTGGCTGAGGGGATAATTATCGGGTGTGGAATTCAAGAGGTCATTTAACTCCTTTCCTTTATGGGCGTCCAAAAAAATATTGATATTTTAAACTTTATATTGCCCATCATTTTTATTCCATGTAGGAATCCACGTGTGTTTTCCTTGTCATCAATAAAAAGAGCACAGCTCGTGGTCTACTAAAATTGAAACAATAAACTACCACATTGTTCGACTGAAAAAACTTAAAGGTTGCATCATATTGAAATACCATCCAAAGTTCGTTATTTTTTCCAAACTTTCCCCTTTAATACAACCAATTAGATTAAGACAAATGCACAAAGCATGAGAAAACGTGAAATTTGTAAAGCTACAGCATATTAATTCGTCAATTACAACCTAGGGAGGGAAAGATTACCTTTGCTGCAACATGAACAAAAAAGTCGTGAACATTTGACATTACATTGGGTAGAGACTGCAACAAGGATGAACTAGAATTGGAAGAGTTCTTATCAGAATCTAAGATGATCAACTGTTCTAACTCTTCAATCCACTGGCGACAATCAGAGAGATACTTCTCAAATCTAGCAATAGTCTGCTGCAAAAATGGGGATGGTTTCTTCGGGATACCACTATAAAAATCAAACACTGGCACCACAGAATTAGCCGGGGGTGGATTACTGGATGTCAGAGTTACTGTCGCTGGTGAGGTGGCACTTGCTGCAGCAGCTTTATTTTGGTGAAGAAACCTCGGTCTCAACATAATGTAAGAACGAACAGCAACCTCAGCATTTCTTAACATATCTTTGGCAACAGTCATTAGCTCTTGCAAAATTGCTTTTTGCCTTTCCATTGACATACTGATTCCACCAAGTTCCTGAAAAGTAAGACATGTAAATAAATTGCAATATACTAATACTAGCATGAAACAAAGGTATCTGAGATTATTTTCTCAATCAAATTAGTATTTCCACAATCCTGAATGCTAAAAATCAGACGCCTTGGCTGTGGAAATTTTAAGCACAGACTTAATAATGTAGCAAAAGACTACCCACAAAAGCAGGCAATACTCGATGCCACGTATTAGCATGAAAACCAAGACAATGTGTATTCCTTTTCACAATTAAATTAATAATTCCACAATCTTCAATGTGAAAAATCAAATGCTTTGGCCATTGACATTTTTAAGCAGAAACCTAATAATGTTAGCAAAAAGGTTAACCAACTAAGCAGGCAATACTCGATGCCGTGAAATTGTAGACATAAAGTACATGAATTGGCAGAACAACACCGTGAAATATTCTAAGATGGGGCCTGTAACTAATGACAGAATTTTCAAATGGATATTAAAAACACTACGCAAGGACACCACTTGAGAACTCAATGTAACTGCTTCACATTACCAAAATGTGAATCCATTTATAACCAGTGAACTGGAGCCCCGACATGCTATTTCTTTTCTTCATTTCCTTTCTTTTCGTTGGAAAGAGAAAATCCCCATACTAAGTGTATAATTGTCAAAATTCATTTCCATTATATCTCACTTGGAGGTACAAAGCATATTTTCCAACCAAATGGCACTCTTATGTTTGTGAAAATTCATGCTAAAATTAAACTGAAGCAACAGTAAAAAAATCCATGAAAGAGCTTCATGAAAATTTAAAAATGAAGGGTTGAAATGTAAAGACCTGAACAATCTGACTGGCATCAAGCTCAAATCCTTGGCTAGAAACCGAAGAATCATAGAGCCTACTGCACTGATCCAATCGCTGGCTCTCATCCCTGTACTCCAATATTTTTTCCCTGCATCCAAAAACGATCTAAATCCCCAATCACCCAAAAAACAATTTTTTTAAAAAATTACAATACAAAATCACGTGCCCAAGAACACAACAAGGGAAACAGGAATTTACTCAATTTGGTGGAGCAGCTTTCGCGAGTCAGGGTGCAGGTCATCCCATTTGGTACTATAGGTAGCGGGACTTTTATCATTAGTAAAAAGATAAAGATGTTGCTGCTGCTGCAGTTGCTGTGTTTGTTGCTGTTGCAGTTGTGGCTGCTGGGGTTGGAATTGAAATTGCTGCTGCTGCGGCTGCTGCTGAAATGGAGTGGTTTGGGAAAATGGCGAGGGTTGGAATGGGGATTGCTGTTGCTGTTGTGGTTGTGGTGGGGTAAATGAGAATGCCATTTGAGTTAGGGTTTAAAACAATTCGTTAATTGGGAATGATTCTCTTGAATTGAAGGGTATATCGTAGAAAGGTTAAAACTTTTAGGAAAAACCCTAAACTGCGGGGAAGAGGGAAGAAAAAGGCGCCATTTGGGGGACATGTTTGAGCCCATTAGATAGCTGAAGTTTGGAATAATAGATTATATAACGTATAATTATATATAATATTATTTTATTAAAAAATATTTAGTTAAATAAAAAGTGAAAAAATTTATATTTTGAAAAAAATTGGGGTTAAACAAGTTCTTGGTTTTAGAAAGGCTTATTAGCACAAAACATTTCTACGTTTGGTGTTTAGTATGCAAAACGTCCATACGTTTCAATTTTTTTGTATTTTCACTCTTATTTACACGTTTAATTGTGAAAAAGTCATTTTCATCAATTTTTATCCAATTTCTCAATAAAAATTTGTGAAATAACAAATATACTCTCTCATTTAAATAAAATAAAAAGAAAAGAAATAATAAATAATTAATTAATTGTAAACATATGCTCAAATTTTTCATAAAAATAACAAATGAGTTCCAAACAAATAATTTAAAATCAAAACTAAAAAAATAAAAATAACTTCATCTTATTCTCTCATCCCCAAAACTAGAAAATTGAATCTTCTTCCCCAAACACCCCACCCTCAAAACCAGAAACTTTTTCACCCTCTACGACCGATCGCCTGTCACTCACCGAGAAATCTCCAATTAATAATCTTCGCAAAATGTATAAATTAGACCATGGTTTAGACCGCAAAATCAGACCCGCTACGCCAAACATGTCAGTTAACTGTTTACACAAATACACAGCCGAATTCATGGATGCTTTAGACCCCTAAATCAAAATCGCCCACACTCTTATGATTAATAGTTGCTGAGAAAATCACTAATTGTTTGTCTACCTTTTGTATTTTCAGCATGGGTTGGTATGGAGAAGAAAAATACTGGTTATACTGGGCTCCAAGGCAAATGACATTGCCAATTCGACCGCACTACGTTGTTTTCCATTGGTGCCATCTTTGACATGTCGAAGCTTAGCCTTTTTGACGACGATAGGCCACTTACAGCGGCTCATAAGCAATTGTTCGCCAGGAAGCTTCGTTGTATGCGGTTGAGGTCTTTGTTAGGGAGAAGTAGCGATCAGAGTCGGACTCGTCGGCATTGCTGCTCGGTCACGACGTCGAGGGCTTATGGGACTGCTTCGGATCACCCTATGGTGGTCAAAAGTACAGATTCGAGTGGGGGCTGTCTGTAAACGGTGGAGGGGATGTGAATTTGGCATCTGATGTGAGTGAGGTGGCGAGGAATTTAAGGAGAGAGGAGGAGAGCAATGGGAGTGGCAAGATGGAGAATGTTAGTAGTGGATATAGCCAATTAGGTAATTTTGATAGCCAGGGGAATGAATCTGGGTACGAGAGTGAGCCAGGGTATCGAGGTGATATGGAGCTTGGATACGACGATGAGGTTGATGAGGAAGAGGGTGATTCAAGGCTTTTGTTTTGGGATGAAGAATTTGGAGGTGCCTTCTACGGTGTAACTTGTATTTCTACATGAATTTGGGATTTTCATTCGCTTGAGATTTTAATATTTTAATTAATAGTAAAGTATAAATTTATTATTTTAATTGGTTTGGGACTCATTTGTCATTTTTTGAAAAATTTGGGCCTATGTTTACAATTAATTCTTTCTTTTCTTTTTGTTTTATTTAGATAAGAGGGTATATATGTCATTTCATGAATTTTTTTTTTGAGAAATTGGATAAAAATTGATGAAAATGACGATTTCCACAATGAAACGTGTAAATAGGGGTAAAAATACAAAAAATTGAAACATATGAACGTTTTACACACCAAAGGTCAAAACATATGGATGTTTTGTGCTAATAAGCATTTTAGAAATTGGTACTTGTTTGGTAACTATCAAAATCTAGTTTGGCACGGAAAGTTAAAGTCAACACCTTGAGCTTGTTTGAGTCTCATTATTTGTCAAAAATATATTTTGAAATATCGATTTGATAGAGAATGTGTGATTAAATAATAAAGAAAAGTTTTAAATTTTCGTGTAATAATATTTTATTGAAAAATGTGAAGTTAAAATTAAAAGATAGAAAAATATATTTTGAAAATAATATGGACCAAACAAGTGTCTAATTTAACCACATATTTCCGTTTGGCCCCTATTATTTGTGATTATAATTCTTGGAATGATGTTTTTGAAGAATGTGTGGTTAAAAAAGAAAAAAAAATTTGAGTTTACATGTAATATTATTTTATTGAAGATGTGTGATTGATAAGAAGAGAAAAATGGATTATAATTTTAATATTCACCAAACGGTGGCTAAATCCACAACTTTTCAACTATACATGTTATCGATTTTTTTTAAAAATTTACTAAAAATCTTATTTTAATTCTCACCAAACAGTAACTTAGCCTTTATTTGATCTTCAATCTTTAAAAATTATTTTTTAAAACTTATTTTCAATCATATTCTCCCGAAAAAAAACCATTACAAAATCTATTTTTAGAAAAACATATGGAGCTCAAACAAACCTTTATCTTTGGCCTAGTTATTGAGTAACATGGGTTTAGGGTCAAAATTTTTATTATAATTCAAGTTAAGGACAAAAGTTTAATTGAAGCTCAGATCGACCTCCTTGTGATCTCCCAGAGGCAATTCAATATATCATGATGTTGGGTTTTGTCACCCAAATTCAATCCAAATTGGGTCTAGTGTTTCGCGTTGTGGAGTATTGAACTTGAAAATGTCAAAATAGGGTCCAAGAAGGAAAAAAGACGGATTGACGGCGCTGGATGGACTTTCGCTTATCGTTTGAGCGAGAGGAGCAAAATTGGAATAGGGAGTTTGTCGCTCGCCTGTCACCCGCTTCTCGCTCGAGCTTCGCTCAAGAGACGAGCCGCGGATTTGTTTCCTTCTTTTATGGTTTTACGTGATTTTTTAACATAGTTTATATATTTTAGATTATTTCTAGAGTTTGGACATGTCTCCTATAAATAGTAGACTCTTCATTCAGTTTATTTTTTATTGTTGAAAAGCAGAAAAAACAGAAGTTGTATTTTCTCTCTTTTGTTGTTATTAATAAAATATTCGGTTCATCTGTCAATTTCATCTTCTTGTTTGATTTCTTTTAAACCATGTTCTTATTCATTAGTTTTAAGATTTATACTTCATATCGCACCATATCACCTCCTCGAATTCCTAACAAGTAGTATAGAGCTAATGTTCAGCAGTTCCGCAGAGCAAGAATTTGATTGTTTAAGGTTTTTATTATCGATGGCTACCATGAAGTATGATATTCCGGTGTTGGATCGTAGTACAAGATTTTCATTGTGGCAAGTGAAAATGAGTGCTATATTGGCGAAAATGGATTTGGATGATGCGTTGTTGGCATTTGATAGGATGCCCACAACTTGGATAACAGAGGAGAAGTAACGAAAGGATCGCAAGGCACTTTCACAAATTGATCTTCATCTATCTAACAATATTCTTTAGGACGTCTTGAAAGAGAAGGAAACAGCTGCATTGTGATTGAAACTGTAGCAATTGTCCATGACCAAAAGTCTAACCAGCAAATTGCTTCTAAAGCGGAGGCTTTATTCTCATCGCATGGCAGAAGGCAAATCACTGGAAAATCATCTGGTCGTGTTTAAGGAGATCGTCTCTGATCTGGAGACGTTAGAGATAAAATATGATGAAGAGGACTTGGCTTTAATCATGTTGTGCTCGCTGCCTGGTTCGTTTTCATCGTTTAGGGACATGATTATATACAGTCGTAACACACTCACCATTGAAGACGTATATGATGCCTTGTTCTCGAGGGAGAAGAAGAAGCATCTGATTGGAGTTGGTTCCAGAGATAAGGAAGCTCTTGTGGTTTGTGGTAATCGACGAAGGGGCAAGTCGATGGTAGATTTCAGCAATATGGTCTATTTTTACTGCAAGACGAAATGAGACATCAAGAGAGATTGCAAGAAGTTGCAGGGTAAGGGTAATTCAACTGCAAATCGTGGGAAGCAATCAGAGACTTCAGGTGAAGCAGACATCACAGAGAACTTTGCAAGTGAGGGAGATTTTTTGACAATTTCTGACGTGGAATCCAAGTCTGACGAGGAGTGGATTTTGGATACTGCTTGTGCATTTCATATGAGTCTCAATCGGGATTTGTTTGGATTATATGAAACAGTGACGCAAGGTGCTGGGTAACAACGAATCTTGTCGGGTAGCTGTTATTGGGAGAGTCAAATTGAAGTGGCGGATGAAACAATCAGAACACTTGGCCAGATTCGACATATTACAGACTTGAATAAGAACATCATCTCGCTGAGTACCCTGGATTCAAGAGGGTACACGTTCTCGGTGCAAGTGGAGTCTTGAAAGTCCGGAAAGGTGTCCATGTTGTATGGAGGGGCGAAGAAAGTTCCAGTTACACATCTTGCAAGGTTGGGCAAAATCAGTGAAGAGACATAAGCACAGATTTGGTACCGTTGTGGATATACAGTTCGGTACAGTACCGTTGAGAGTTGGCTCTGGGTCTATTTTGGAGAATTCTACTATGTAAAGTTTGGAGCATATGGATAATTCTGCTGTATCACCACAGTCTGCGGTTCCATTGTATTCAATGGCTAGGGAGGGATCCATTGAAAATATGTACAGGGATGCAAACAAAGGTGGTAATCGAGCCGACCGGCTCGTCACTCGGCCGCTCAACTCATCAAAAATGAGCTTGAGCACGAGCCAAGTATGCCGACTCGATAGACTAGTCGAGCCACTCGGCGAGCTGCTCGCTAAATGACTCGTCATTTTATATGGCTTGTGGCTCGTATATATAAAAAAATAAAATGAATAAAACAAAAGATAAAGACCGAAACGATCACAGAATTTTTCACCTCTATAAATACCTACCCATTACAACATTTTTTTTCCACCAAACTTACTATCAATATCAATATCTCATTCTCTACTCTACTCTTTA
>CAIGRK010351639.1:0-10809 GCA_903798315.1 Fraxinus greggii | reverse complement strand
ATGTTTGGCTAAGCTTAAAAAACATGCAGGTTTACTTAAAATCAAGTGTTTTGGTTCTAGTCGTGCGTTTCTTTTAAAATTTCATTTTGAAAGGTGCAACTTTATCAGCTTTAACACAATCTTGCTTATGGCAACATTACACTTAACTACCAAAATTGTCATGGGAAGCTTACCATAATGCACACATGCATTTCCATTAATTATACCAGTGGACACTGNTCTAGTCGTGCGTTTCTTTTAAAATTTCATTTTGAAAGGTGCAACTTTATCAGCTTTAACACAATCTTGCTTATGGCAACATTACACTTAACTACCAAAATTGTCATGGGAAGCTTACCATAATGCACACATGCATTTCCATTAATTATACCAGTGGACACTGGAGCCAATTTCAGTGTGAACATTGAGTGGGAGTTAGGTTACATTGCTAAGAGAGTCCCATGTATCAGTTCTCCATAATCGAATTGCAAGGGATAATGGTGACCTAACAGAAACAAAAACGTAACATGTGGCATACAATGAGAGGCAAAAAGAATGAGGGAGTTACTATTTACCTATAAAAAAACTGACTATAAGAATTGATTTTTGTGTATATATATGGATCCCCTTATTGATCTCTTGTTTTAAATGCTAGGCGCCACCAAGTGTGCCTCAAATTGTTAGAAGAGAAAGCATCAGAGGCACAATTGGACTTGGATTCTTTATCTGGACTTGCAGAGATTGACCTAGAAGTAGAAGAAAATTTTGGGTTGAAAAATATTATGCGGTTGGGGGTGTCTTTAAGACCATCTGTTTCCAAAGTATTCTCAACACAATTGGTGTCATTGAACCCACGATATGTTTTATCAAATGAATCCGAAGAAGCAATCACCATTCGACAATGTTATTTGGAGGTTAGCTCCATCTTTAATTTTTGTCTCATTGAACAGGGTATTGATAAACTTCTGATTTGTGCTTTGATGACGTTTTTTATCTTATTGAAAAGGATGATATGGAAGGGTTAATTGCTATCAACAGCAAAGAGAGGATAGCATTAAGGCTAAAGGGTGGGTCGGGAAGGAAGAGAGAAACCAATGTTATTAATAACTTTCTCAGAAAGCATACAAAATCTCGAGATGATACGTTGCTTTTCATTCAGTTCCGACTTACTGAAGCTGGATTAGGTTGGTCAGGGCCAGTATGCGTGGCTTCATTTGGACGCTTTTTTATGAAATTTAGAAGATCCTCAGAATGTTCTGAAGGGCGATTAGAGACGTGCAAACAAAATTTATATGAATTTGCAGTCGTTAATGTGGTTGAGGGAGGGCCTAGCATCATTTTACACTTCCAAAGGTCTCCAACAACTAACCTCCCTTATCGGATTGAGAACTATCTACGCGATGCTCCTATAACTTACTATCAGAAGGTTGAATGCACTCCTCATCTACAATGTAGTTAACTGAATTTTTGTGTTCATATATGTGTGTGTGTGTGTTTCCTTAACAATTTTAATATTTGTCAGGGCTCATCAGAACCAGAGATTTTGGGAGCTGGACACACTGTCAATTATGTCTGGGATGACTTGACTCTTCCTCATAAGCTAGTTGTTCAAGTTGATGGTACTCATTCTTCCTCTTTACTCTGTTTAGTTTACTGTATGATTTTTTTTAAAATGATACTTTTGCATTCTAGTTTTGATTTTCGTACATTGGATGAAGACACAGTTAACAGGAGTAAGCTTCATTTTTGTTACTGGAAAGTAACTGATAGTGAAGCTATATTTCTGAGTTTAATGGATAGCTATAGTGATGGTCAATTTGAGCACTTTAACTTAGTAACAACTCATTGATGCAATTGCCTCTTATGGCGAATGTGCTAATTGGCTTCTACAGGCTTAAACACTGCCTTTTTATTGCAACCCTAGTTTTTTTGTTGGATTTTATCAGTCTGAAAAGCAACCACTTATTCAAATCTTATTCTCGAGTTTCTTTACACAATGCAATTATGAATTTTAAGTTTTATTCTAAATGAACAAACTGAAGTTCTATAATTAGATCGAGTCTTTTCTTGTTGGAGGTTTTTCTAGATGTAGATAAAGAGTTTGAGGTAGAAAGAAGGAAAGAAAGAGGGAGAGCAAGCGGAAACTGGGTTCAGGATATTTGATTTCATTAACTTTTAACTTTGCATTTTGATGTGATTAAACGTATACTTGTACTGCATGTTGATGGTTTTTTGTTTGTTGAGGTAAAATAAAGAATGTAGTTGCCAATGTGAAAAGTGGAATAGTTTTTCTCGTAGTCTTGTTAATGAAATTTACTTGTTCACCGTGCATGTGATTATATAGCTTCCTTTTTTGTAGATTTGCACATGTTGTGTGAAATCAACTTGGATAAGGTGCGTGCCTGGAAACCACTTTATCGGACCAAGCAGAACCGAGGGTTGGGATTTCATTTACCTGTGGATAAGAAGCCTGAAGATCAGAAAAGGACTACTTACAGTAAATTAATTGGCATGGAGACTGCAAAGTTGGGTTATGAAGTATATGCAGATGGTGTCACACGAGTTTTGAGAATTTGTGAGTTCTCTGATAGTCAAAAGGTGGATTCTGTGTTCCACACCGGTACAAAAATGAGGCTGAGAATCTCATATTTTGCAATTCACTTGCTAGGACATGCAAAGCAGGTCAAGTTTCATGTCTAATGCTAAAAACCGCTATGATATGTTTGACTGTCTGCTCTTAAATGTGAATTTTCTTAATGTTCTTTCGCTGAATGCATTTCTGGAAGTGTTATAATTTCTAAAATCAAATTATTTTTTAAGCAGTATTATCAGGTCACCTTTTGTAGTTTTCCTAGTCCAAAAACATGTCACTGGCCACATGTATTTGAATCTATAATGTTCCGTCTTTCTTTTGCAATTTGAGATATTTTAATCTATATTATTGCATGTATTGCAATTTAAAACTTAAAGCCTCCACTGAAACTTCTGTGTTTGATATTCAGTGGGTTATTCCTTGAACTGTGCATTATTGTGCTGCGTTTGAACAATACAGGATAAAATCTAATGTTTGAACTCATTTTTTGCCTGCTTTAATACCATGTTACAATGTTAACCACCTCATCTGAAAGTTTAGTGTGTTAAGTGATGGGTCATATTTATTTACTTGCAATTTTTCAAGTTTTTATTTACCTTAGACATCATCTGATTTGTGATATTCTGAAGGAGATGGATCTGGGTGAGCCAGCCAACTATTCACCGATAATTACTACCAGGCTTGATAACATCAACTGGGATTCTATGTTCACTGACCGGTATAAATATAATCAAATCAGAGTAAAGGTAATCCTCTTTGACAACCTTACACTTTTTTAGTTTTTTATACTTGTTGGCTTGCCTGTGCCCAGTGTGTACTTGTTACCAAGAACCTGGAATATGTGGATGCAAACATCCTGACATCATTATTTGATGGATAATGCAGTCATTGACTGTTGATGAAAAGTGGGCCGGAGCTCCTTTTGCAGCAATGCTTCGCAGGCACCAATCAGAAAATTCTGACTCAAATGAGTGCATCCTTCGTGTTATAATTGTTTTAGTTTCATCCAATTCTCACATTAAACAAGTGAAATACTTGTCCATTGTTCTGCAGGTAATATAAAGAGTATAATAGAGCGTTCCCTGTATTTTATCTTTTTAATTGTTCCTTGTTCTTTGTTACCGGAATATGGTATATGTGATAAGCTGGCCAGTTATATAATTTAGCAATTGTATGCTATAATTTATTACACTAATTATTGAACATTGATGTCTTCGCAGCCACTTGACTTGAATCTTGATGAGGAGACACTAATGAAAATTGTTCCATTTTGGAGAACATCTCTAAGTGATTCGAATACCCCCAGTCAACAGTATTACTTTGATCATTTTGAGATCCACCCAATAAAGGTTTGATTATCCTACTTCTGTGGGCTCTCTTAATTTCTTGACACCCCCGCCTCCCCCCACCCAACAAATAGAAAAAGAATTTTATGATTTCAGTAACTGCTATATAGTTCATTTTATTTTCTCACAATGTTAAAGGTCGTGGGGAGCTTTCTTCCAGGGGACTCATATTCCAGCTACAGCTCAACCCAGGAGACTTTGAGGTCTTTACTCCACAGTGTGATTAAGGTCTGAGAGTAATTGCTCGTGAAACAATCCCTCCATCAACTGAGAGATTTTTTGTAATGATATGAGATTATAATCTCTCTCTCCCTCCCCTTCCCCCAAAACAGGTTCCTGCCATTAAAAGTATGACTGTTGAGCTTAATGGGGTCCTTGTCACGCATGCTTTGATAACCTTGCGCGAATTAACTATAAAATGTGCACAGCATTATTCATGGTAACCCATTACAAATGAAGTGTTATTTCCTTATTTTACGTGGTTTATTTGGGCATTTCCTCAATTTTGCAAAATCTTTACAGGTATGCCATGAGAGCTATGTATATTGCAAAGGGAAGCCCATTGCTTCCACCATCTTTTACTTCTATATTCGATGATCTAGCATCATCTTCTCTTGATGTTTTTTTTGATCCTTCGAGTGGCTTGCCCAATCTTCCTGGCGTTACTATAGGTATCTCCCTCACACTGTATACGCGTGCAAAACAAGCATGGGATTGAATAAAATTGTTTTGAGGTTTGCTTATTGGTCATGTTTCTTTTGAATGGGCTGTATATTTGTCTTCAGCCACTATGTTGGTTAAGACTCCTGTCGTAAAAGTGAATATTTGACTAACTATGCTCAAGGGCCATTAGTTCATGAGCTTGCACAGATTCTCTTACATACCAAAGAAAAGGGGAAGTCTTTTTCAGTTTTTTACTGGTGAATCACAAGATCAATTCAAATAGACCATAGAAACAGGAACTCGAGATATATTAACCAATTTTTATGCTGAAATATTTGTCTTCTCTACTGTTTCACTGGAGTTAGCGTGGTTATTCCTCTGTACTATTTAATTTTTATACTAACCTGCTAGAATGATGCCGTCACCATGTATTTCTTGTCCTTAAATTGCGAAATAGGTACACTTAAGCTCATCAGTAAATTCGTGAACGACAAAGGTTTTTCTGGAACAAAGCGATATTTTGGTGACCTTGGAAAAACTGTGGGTTTAGTCTCCCTTTGACATTAAAATACTAATTGTTATTTTGCAATTACTGTAACATTCGATACCTTTTTTCTGTATCAGTTGAAAATGGCAGGATCCAATATAATATTTGCTGCAGTAACTGAAATATCGGACTCTGTTCTTAAGGGGGCAGAGACAAATGGTTTCCATGGAATGGTGATATTTACTTGCATCTAGCTATGTCAAATGTTAATTTTCCAGTGTTTCAAGTGTGACAATTTGAAGTTTATAACTTTCTATAGGCGACTGGTTTCCGCCATGGAATTCTTAAGTTGGCAATGGAGCCATCACTACTGGGTAGTGCTTTCATGGAAGGTGGTCCAGATCGGAAAATTAAACTCGACTGCAGTCCTGGGGTTGATGAGGTACTGTCATCTTTCCCTGCAAAGCTAAAATATATTGGTGCGTGAGTAACTTCCCCCCATGATAGTGCAATGAAACAATTTTCCTGGGAGTAATGTGCATGGAATGCATAAAAGAACTGAAAGGTTTGGTTGAAGACATCGTAACAGAGAGCAACTAATTTTAGTCTTAATGTAGTTTAAACTACAGTTCGATTTTTGAGTTCTAATGGCATTTTTTATAGTCTTAACCATATGTGTTGAATAATGTAGTTATACATTGAGGGATACCTGCAAGCTATGTTAGATACAATGTATAAACAAGAATACCTTAGGGTGAGAGTCATTGAAAACCAGGTAATTTCCTATTCTGGTAATGACCTTTTCTGCTTGTTATATTATGCACCCAGTGCAATCAGTGTGTAAGTACACACACATACACGTATGCTACGTGTAGATATGTATATATAGTCCATTTCCTCTTGGCCTATGCTATATTTACCATGACCGAATGATTTTCATAACGTTTGACTGCTCTTACAGGTAGTTCTCAAAAACCTTCCTCCAAACAGTGCTCTTATAGAAGAGATAACAGAACGTGTAAAGAGATTTCTTGTAAGTAAAGGGTTGTTGAAGGGAGAGTCTTCAAAAGCTATGCATTCTCTGCGGCATATACGAGGCGAAAATGTAAGCCTATACTCAATCCCCTGAAATATATTATCTTCGTGTGCTTTGCAAAATTTGTCTGGTCACTTGTCAACTAATGGATACTCCTATCTTGTGAGGCATACTTTGAAAAATATGCAATGCTTCAAATGCATAAAGACCGAATTCGTGGATCGGAATTGGTCAATTTAGTATGCGTGCCGGTCCATCTTACTGTCATTCGTAACGTGTAACCAGGTTTACGACCTACTTAATAACCAAGTTTTTATTACAGGAATGGAGAATTGGACCGACGGTTCTGACTTTGTGCGAGCATCTCTTTGTGAGTTTCGTAATTCGTATGTTGAGAAAGCAAGCTGGCAAGGTCATTGCCAACATAAAATGGAAGGAAAAATTGAAGGTAGACGTAGCGAAAACTACTGTCCCGGCATCCAGTGCTGAAGAACCAAAGGTTAAGATCGTGTGGAAATGGGGAATTGGGAAGTTTGTGTTGTCCGGTATAGTTGCATACATCGATGGACGTTTGTGTCGCAATATACCGAATCCTGTAGCAAGAAGGATCGTTAGCGGTTTTTTGTTAAGTTTTCTTGATAAAAATGATGAATAGTAGTAGTAAAGATTTTATTCAGTCTCTTGTTTAAGGCTGATGTACAGAATTGATGGATTAATTTTGTAGTAGTTTATGTATTCAAGTTCATGTAAATCAATAAATATTGAAGTTTACGAGTTTCGAAAAGGAAAAACTTAATCAGTTTTTGGACCCGCAACCAATCAATTTCTCACGTAGCTACTACTGAACTGTGGGCTAATGGACCCGCAACCAATCAGTTTCTTCCGTAGCTACTACTGAACTGTGGGCTAGTGGACCCAATTTTTGGTGTCTGGAGTTGAGAGGATGAAGCTAAGCCCCATGGTTTGAACTGCAAACTGCTAAGCAGCCCACTGTTTCCTGGCATACGTCATCATTTCACTTTCAAACAAACTTATGGGTTACTCAAAATAAGCATTTTTTTCCGTAGTTATACTAGTGCTCGCACAACTCTCAACCCCTTAATTTAAAAAACCACTTAATTCTTTCTTTGACTGTTCGAGGAGAAAAAGAAAAAATAGTACTGTATCATTTATTCTGTTTTTAATAAACAAAAGCTATATTTAGGCACCGTTTGGGCCACATTATTATATAATGACAATGAAAAATATAGCCGTTATTGTGCCATACGCAAGAAATAGAAATTTAAAATTGATGACTTGATGTAATTAATAACGATCTTATTTTTCATTTTTATGGAAGAAAAATGAAAAAACAAACAGGGACTTATAAAAATAAAATATTTACTAAAAAGATTTTCAAATTGAGGTGTATTTATAAAATATTGGGGGAGTGGGGACAAACAAAAATTATGAGGGTAATATATTTATCCTTATTATTGTTTTTATCTTCGATTGTAATTGTGAATGATCATGATCATGTTCACCATCACCCTTCCACGAACAATTAGTTTGAAGCACAAAATGCCAAGGCCGCATTCGAGGGTGAAACCACTTGCCAAGAAATAATCCTGGGACCAAAATTTAAGGTACTGAAGAACAATATATGTACAAAGGCCCACAGAAAACATTGCGCAGTTTTATAAATAAATATAGTTACCGCTTCTTGCTCTTGCCATTACAATTTGTCTTTGCAAGAAATGGATTTTATGATATCCAAAACCCCGCCATCAGAGAAGGTGAGTAAGGAGACTGAAACCCTGGATTCAGTCACCACCCAACTCTTTCTCAAATCATCCTCGACTCGAAATTCGGCCCAAAGACTCGACAAAGACGTCGTCCTCAGGCGTATCTGGTACTATAAGACATTGAACAAGGTTAAGAACACTTTCCAGGCAATTCGGGCACCAGAGGATGCTGGTAAAGCATCAGATTATACCGAGAAATGGCTTGAACAGTGTGATAATTTCTCCTGACTCACAATTCTCAGTCGCCGGAATATGGTGGCTGTTGGAGCTAGAAGTGGAGTGTTGGGGGAGAAGGTTTGTCTTGGTTGGCACTGGAAGACGTTTAAGATATGCTATATCTCAGTTAAATGACCGCCTGGTTTCTTTTATTGAAATAAATTAAAAGTTGATTTGTTTACAGCATTGATTTCATTATTTTCTCATACTGAGTATCTTGATTTGTCTACATGATATCAAAATTATCCTATAATCTCCAACTGTAAAGACCCTAGAAGGTGAAGCTTCCTGAGTAACTTTATTCAGTAGAGCACACAAGACGTACTCTTGAAGCTTCTCTCCACGAGTTCCATTTCTGGCAAATGATTTCATATCCCAATCTTGCATACTCATTTTCATTTAATGAATCCAAGCTGATCAAATTTTGAGTTCAGAAGTTCAACGTGCAGATTGTATTCATTCATCTCATAGAAGACACTTTATCCTCCACATAACAAGGCCTTCGACAGTATGGTCATTCAGTTCTGATGCAACGGGACAACCAAGAATCTCTACTACCCAATCCTTCTCTTTGATTTTGCAGAATCACTAAACAGTAGCAAAAAATTTTGAATTTAAACCTTCATATTACAATTTTACAATCAACTGCACCTTTTATTTGGTGTCTGTTGGAAACTCAAAGCGAGATCACTTTTAAAGTTGAGTACAAGTTAAATAAGATGCACATAGGGAAGCCTAATTATTGCAAATGTAGAATGGATGCTTATTTGGAACAATCTATAACCTGAGGCTTTTGTTGGATGTATCGAGACAAAATGGGATACCATTTAGCAATGTCAATAATATGTCATAAGGAAAACACAAATCCCACTTAGGTATTCCTTTAGTTCAGACAGACATCAGGCTCTAAACTATTTGTTCATAATTAAGCCCCTGTTTGGTTCAGCTAAAAATTTAAATTAAAATATAAGTCAAAATTAACGATTAATTTTACCACACATTTCATGGGATTCATAACACACATTCCATCGACTTTTATTAAAATATATTCAAACTCTGATTTTTATCTAAACAGGGGCTAAATTTAAAAAATAAGATATGTAGTCTCTCTAACCATTCAAACTTTCTATATGAGGTGATGATTCAACGTAGTTTAATGTGTCGCCTTTCTAAGGGCTTAAATAAATCAAACCACTGGAGTTACAAATCTTACTGAACTATGCTTGTGATGTGGCCAACGGGAAACGCTAGAATAAAATGCCATATCATTATTACACAGTAAGGTGTACAGCAAATCATCTCCAATCTTTTTTGAGCAAGCCAGATGAGGAAAGGAAGCGTAATGCTTGGTTTGAATTGTTCAAAACAGCAGAAGATCTCGCCACCTGCAGCTTTCGTTTCTTCAAAAAGTCCAGTGAACTTTGTGGGCATTGAGCAGGCCGGTCATTTAACATAGCAATATCTAGCCTATCAAAAAAAAAAAGTATTAACTTAAGTTAATCTTCCTCTCAGAAAATTTTTCTTACAAGGCACCGCATCTGCAGGGAATTCATCGATTATGAGCGAGCAGACGAGCAAGCATGCATATACACGTGCACAAGCCTGTGTGTTTGTGAGAAAGAGAGTGGAAGGCAAGACTCACCTATGATCATTCGTCTTTTTCTTTCTAGAGGCATTCTTCTCCTCAGCTTTCTCGTCTTCAGAATCAGATGAGAACACTTTCCTGCAGAAACAACTTGTCTTGGTTAATAACTCGTGTTACAGAAACAAGCACAGCAATACATGTGTGAACCTGGGGCAAAGGGGAATCACAGAGAGAGTACGGTAGCGTACTTCTTATTAACTGCCTTCTCAATAGCTGCAACATGTTGGACAATATCATCTGGTAGCATTCCTTCAGTTCTTGTTTTATTCTTGGCGCTGCCATCTCTGCGTGATGGTCGTGGAGTCAATTTTTCGGCCCATTTTCTGCGACGTTGTTTTCCTTCGCGAACGACCCTATCAAAAAAAGGATCATTCGTTGTCACATACAATATGGATACTCACTATCAATTACTGTGAGGAGATTCACGTGTAAGAGCATCAATTATATGATTCTGCCGAAGTTTTCTAAAAAGACCCCATAGGGTTTAAACGAAAAATAATGAAAACCACCAGCATGAAGCATTGTACTTATCTGAAAATTTAAAGGATGCTGGAAAATCAACCTCAAGCATTCAGGAAATATTAACAATATAGTTCTACAGTATCCCCTAAAACCCCATTATCATCTTAATTAATTGACAAAGACTCTGAGTGAAAGATAAAAGTTTAGCATATACAAGTTCAAATTAATGTTCAAACTTCATCAATTAGCAAAACCATGGACAGAACGAATCATGAATTAATTAAATCCATGGGAGAATGCTACACGTTCCAAGTGAAAATCTTGCCCAGCTATTCTATTCAATATTAGCAATTTTACATCTCTAATCGAAACTCCTAAAATTCTCGAGCAGTTTTAAACTCTGACATCAGTTCTGTTCACTTGTTATCTAACAACATGACAGCATAATTTGGACAGTCAAATTGAAGTTCCATTAAAATTGGAGTTCCATTAACAGCAGCGCGCTTTCACAATGCCAGAACAACATAAAGGTCCATCTTTTAACTGTAATTGCTCTGGAAAAACACATTATCAATACTCGTCGACATATAAATCCTAA
>CAIGRK010351614.1:0-12815 GCA_903798315.1 Fraxinus greggii | reverse complement strand
TGTTCCATACACTATCGTCTGAATCTTTCTTTTAATTGTTAGCACGTGGAATAAAAATAAACACGGTGATAAATTTCGTCCCGTTTTAACCGAGTATGAAGGTGAGATAAGGTGATAAAATACCCGATCAGACGGGGAGGGAATAGCTGACCAGCCCCATTGCCATCCATAAACTTAAAGTTCTGCCAATTTTTAATATAGTCTACACTTGTATCATAATTCAAAGACTAATTATTAATTCATTCTTCTCTCAGTCAAAAAAGGCATATTTTTGAGATCTGGATAATTTAGAGTGCAAGATATATACATTGAATTGTGTAGAACCTAATTATACTGTTCACTTATTCCACCCGTGTGGAGGCAATTTTTATTTATGTTATATGGTCGTATTGGGCATTAATCTCTCTTTATTAGGTTATCCTAGTTTCTTACACCTAAAGATCTGAGAGAACATTGTAATCTCCTAAATCTACAGTTGCAACGGCAAGTAAAAAGGGTGAACGACAGTAAGTCTGCAATGGCAATTTGATTCTATTTACAGAAGTTAGTTTCATTTCCAATATTCTCGTTTCATTCTCTGGTACACGAGGCAGTATTTGGCAATAGCTTTATATCTATGGGCAGGTTCTTTTGCCAACACATTTAGAATCCTCATTGGATCAACTACAATTGGAGTTTTATAACCTTGGACAGTCGTGTCAGCAAGCAGAAGACACATTATCACAGGGAATGGATAAAAATTCGTCAAATTCTCGCAGAAACTGTATGCCGTGGTCGACTGGGTGAAGACAACTACCACTCGTGGATAGGCGCTGCAATTATATAAGTTGGAAGCTCTACTAAGGTTTGTGAATCAGGTATATTCTTCTTGCTCATTTATAAAGCTTATAGTGAATTATTAAGATTTCTCCCATTATTTTCTCCTTTCCTCTGTTGGTTGTAGTAGCATGAATCGATCTAACCAGATCATCTTCGTTGAGAAACCTGCAGCAGATATCTCGGGTTCTTAACATCCACCAAGCCGCTTGAGTCCTCCTTGCCTTGGGAGAGCACTTTCAGTGTCTTCGAGCTTTAAGTTCACTTCGGGCGAGGTCCTCATAACCTGCTTGCTTACACCGAGCCTTGTTGCATCTCTTTTAACATAGTTAGTAAGGAGAATTGAAGAAAGCTCAAACTGTTTTCACAAAGAAAAAGAAGTTAAAATATTATTCTACCAAATATGTACTTAATAATATTATGTTCACGTTTGCAATGCACTATAGTGCATGTTGTGATCCTTCGTCAAAGTTTTGTGAGTGTTCTTTTATCGAGAAGCAATAAAAGTTGGGGAAGCAAATACCTATGTTCATTTACTGCATTTTCGTGTCCTTCATTTACTTGGAGAAATCCGAGTGTTGGGAGGCTGAATGATTGGGTAACTTAGTGCCTAGCAGGCGAAAAATTACTGCTGGAAAAAGTTCGCATCTCATCTATGTTCGGTGTAGCATACATATCAACTTATACTCACAAATTATAAAGAAAAGCTAAATCGCACAATACTTGACTATACATAACAAACTCAAACAATATATATATATATCCACGTCTACGAGGAATTTTTTGACTTCCACCTAGCTTTCTATTGAAAATGCTCATGTATTCCTGTAAGATCTCTGTTCTCCAGCACAAAAGAGCAACAAGAAAGCGAGAATAAACAATATGAAAGAAAATGCAAAATTTTGAATGCCATACAACAAGAAAGCGAAAACAACCAATACCAAAGAAATGAACGAGTTAATATTGTTGTGGACAAATAAAAGAATACTGACTAAGACATTAATAATGTAACATTCTCAATGTCTTCGATCATTTTACAAATCAAAATCAAGTTTAAAAGAAAGAAGATGGGCACAAGAGGGAAGTTAGCATGACAACATAAAACATATTAATGTTACAAGTACTAAAACATATTCTAAGATACCTCCTCAGCAATTCCATCATCTAAAGATCCATCTTTGGATTAGTAGCATGTTCTCGGATGCATATGTTTGAGACTAAAATTAGCATGTTCAAAAACATTTATACATATGATCTCGAAACATTTGTACCTATGGCAAAAGAACCGAGGAAACTCATAAGGGACAAAGTGAGTACAGAGGCTTGAGTTCATATCTAAAGAAAGAAAAACATTAAGCTCAGGTTTGGTGGGGATTAAAATTAGATTTTTAATAGATTTTGATAGAAGTCGATGAAATGTATGGTTGAAAAGTTGTGGAACCTATAAAATAAGTGGTTGAAATGATTTGTTGACTTGATTAAAATTTAGATTTTAATCGGTACCAAACAGGGGCTAAACTAAGTATCCTTCCAACAAATTGAGGTCGGCTAGGTAGAGCCCTTAACAGTAATGCTCAAGGGCAGTTAGTGAAGCAAGGAGAGGGGGTGGGGTATTACATTTTAACTAATAGTATAGGGAGTGCAGTGATTGGACCTAAGGTTGTAGGCAAGAGGATCAGGCAGTAGCCAAGGGCTAAGCCGAAGTCAACTACATGAATCCTTTTACGCGTTCTGTTCAATTCCAGATCTATTGGAAGATTTAAGCAACTACAACATGCCAAATTAGTTATGGTCTACCCTTGCCTATTCTCACTTAAAACTTCACTCTTATGAATGGGAGTTTCATTAAATCTATGCAAAACATGTTTCAAGCATCTAAGTTGACAGTCCTTTATTTATCCTCAATCAACACAGCCTCCAATCGTGTAACTACAAGATATAAAACCCATGAGACCTGCCTCTTTGATATTGATATATCTGATAAATGAATTTCAAGTCCGCTCATGTTTACTCACAACTGAAATGGTCTCAACCACATCTCATATCATTAAATTTACTATGAGATTTACATTTTCATGTTAGAAGGATTTCTGTGTCAACATCAGATGTAAGTAATTTGGAATGTGCCCAATATATCCACTATAAGTCTACAACTCTACTCACTTTATGAATTCTCTCTTCGTGTGATTTCATTCATTCCCATCTATAACAAAAGAATGTATTTAACATGAATCTTATTTATGATGTCACACAAATTAATTATGCATAAAAGGAATTTGTTTTTAATCATTTTTATTTCAAGAATTAGAAATTCAAAAACTAAAAGTTCCAACTTGAAGAAAGTTAAACCAAAACTTAAGTCTTTATAAATCTGCTCAAGAATGTAAAACACAAGAATCTCAAGTATCTCATCAAAATTGTTAAGTTGTCTAATTTAATTATTTTCAGATCCAACTCGAAGAGATGTTCATACACTGGAGATATTGATGAACTCAGAGACATTGACAACTCATTGCAAGAAATTTCTTTCCAGTAGCAAAGACAGATGATCATAAGCTGGATGATTTGCTTCTCATTGTCATTCAGGAAGCCCCAATTTCTTCTCAAATCATCTAATCATCACAATACAGCATGAGTACGACCATATATTGGTATCTCTGAAATGTCTCTAAGTTATCGTATACACACAAGCACATGCATGTACTAACACAAGATAGTCCAGTTGCTTTTTATTGATGGAAAAAAGGGTATTCCGATCAGTTAATCTCACCAAATTTCTGATATTATTTAAGCTGAATTCTGAGCCACGTTCAAATAGCTTTTGTCTAATGACTTTCCTTATTAACATTCTTTGTACAAGTCGACTTCCAATTCAGTACGATGATTCTGAATTATCATAACATATTATCTTTGATTCAAGAGTTAGTGACCTATACATACACTACATTGTCATTACCAGGAACACAAACACAAAGATAACAAAAGAAATCCCAGGTGTAGAAACTTAACAGAGTGATGAAATTCTTGAAACCAATAAAAATGGTACTTTCAAAACTCTAATAACAAATAGAAGAAAAGGAGATTTTGTTCTTTATTTTGAAAGGAAAGTGGAAGGGATAATTGGAAATTTAAGTTGGAGTTAAAAAATTACTCTTCCATCCTCCACAAATGCACGTTAAGTACTGTGGCTTTAGTGATGATAGATCACTTGGAAAAAAAGCTAGAAAGTATATACATACCATAAGGATTGGGAACCAAATTGAGCGAGTAGTCTGTAAGATAGTATTGGATTGACCAAGAGTGGCTTTCACATGGAAAGCTGTTCTCAGACGGCAGCATAGATACAGATAGATAAAAAGAGTGCACCGAATACATATGAGATCCATCCAGACATCCATCTATGCCTTTGCACGGTCTGTCTGTCTACTTGAACCATCTGTCTTTCTGGTTGACTTTTGGTTTTCACGTGAAGACCCAATGGCTCCCAAAGCATCAAGGAAAAACCTTTTGTTTGGGATAATGCCATCTCTGTCCATACACGTCAACAATTTCTGTAGTAGTTCCTTCATGTCAGCTTTAGTATAGGCTTTGTAAAGAAGTTTGTAAGTGGAGGAATCAATGGGAAACAGTCTTGAAGTATGTGCACTCTCAAAAAGCATGTCGGCTTCCATAGGCAAGCCATTCATGCAATAGACATCAAGCATCGCATTCAATGTCGAGACCTTTTCCTCCTCAGATTCAAGCACCTGCTGAAATATCTCTCTTGCCCGTGAAACATAGTCACAGTATCCATACATCGTAATAAGACACTCATATGTGATGAAGTTTGGTTTGTATCCCATATCAGTCATTTTCTGGAAAGCTAACTCCGCTTTCTCCCTGAGACGTGCTTTTCCATAGTTTGTGATCATAGAATTGAATGTAGGAAGTGTTGGTTTGTGCTTGGAACGCAGCAAGCTCTTGAAAACTTGTTCCATCTTTTCAAATTCCTGCTTCCTCCCATAGGAATCAATCAATAAATTAAATGTGATGATGTCTGGCTTCAACTGATTGCTCTTCATAATAGAAAGCACAGACTCCATTTCCCTTATCATCCCATTTTTTCCATAGGCATCCATCACACCATTAAATGTGAAGATATCTGGGGTCACAATGCTCTCATTCAGATCTTTAAACAAAACATTAACCTGATCAACATTTTTTGCCTGAGCAAAAGCTCGCAAAAGAATGTTATATGTCACAACACTGGGTTTACAACGCTCCATTCCCTTCATCTTGTCAAAGTACCCCAGAGCCTTGGCCAACGCCTTGGATTTATCCCGGGAGTGAAGGTGGGCAGTGATCAGTGCATTATAGACCGACGTATCAGGCCTACAACCACTATTACGCATCTCAGAGAAAAGCCACATGGCCATCCGAGTTTGGCCCTTTTTTCCCATAACTGATATCAACTTAGAATATACCCCGTTATCCGCTATGTACCACCGTTGTTTTTGCATCCATCTGAACACCTGAATGTTAGAGATATTAGTGAAGAAGGCCTTTATCCCAACAGCAAGTTCCACTGGATTTGCATTTATATTAGAATTGTATCTATGTGATTAAGGCAGCAGTAATAATAGATTTCTTAATTAATCTTCATGACATTTNATCAACTTAGAATATACCCCGTTATCCGCTATGTACCACCGTTGTTTTTGCATCCATCTGAACACCTGAATGTTAGAGATATTAGTGAAGAAGGCCTTTATCCCAACAGCAAGTTCCACTGGATTTGCATTTATATTAGAATTGTATCTATGTGATTAAGGCAGCAGTAATAATAGATTTCTTAATTAATCTTCATGACATTTAACAAAAGTTTGCATCTTTTATCAAGCATACCCGCATATGACAAACCACCACATATCCATAGGCACTCACATTGACAAGCATATTTTGATATATAACAAAATCAAACATGCTCGAGCACATGAATAAAATTCATCCCCTAAAAGAACAGACGCCACAATAAGAAATCATTGTGAACAAATTAAAATATGCCCTTGAAAAGACCTAGGTGAAAAAATGCATAATATCATCTGTTGTAGATAAAATTACAAAGACAAAGCTCGAGAGATCAGAATTTCTATCTTAGTCTAAAAGAAATCTGATTCTCCAGTGCTAATATAACTCTTAACTGTCCAATTCTATTAA
Organism: Fraxinus greggii; assembly: GCA_903798315.1. Classification (NCBI taxonomy): domain Eukaryota; kingdom Viridiplantae; phylum Streptophyta; class Magnoliopsida; order Lamiales; family Oleaceae; genus Fraxinus; species Fraxinus greggii. Next base: position 6,803 of record CAIGRK010351614.1, on the reverse strand, counting down.
GTAGCACTCTGCTCATAAAAGTTACAACGAGAGCATTCCTGGCCCCCTTTTTACAATCACCTTCAGCGTTCTCAGAATTACATTACAAGACAGTTGTCCATTGTCAATAAAATGACATGAAATTCTATGGTTTGTAAAGGGCATGGCCACAGGCCAACAAAAGTGCCAAATGGGCAAAGTTCAAAATTCCATCTAAAGAGCTAAAATCAACACAAAATACAAAAGATACAATCCCTAGATTACTAGAATGGATAGTAATCAAGAATTTTGGTAATTTTACGAAAAATTCGAAAAATGATGGGGAAAAAATGAAATCATTGACAAGGGGCCAAACCTCGAGGCGTTGCAGCCATTTATCATTCTTTCCAAGCTCTTCAAAGAGCATGAAACAATGTTCAGTTCTCAAAAACTTGGCATACTTATCCAGAGTAGTCACCAGTGGTTTTTTCTCTCTGAAATTTCTCAAGACTGAATGAACCAGCTCCTCCGCTTCTGAAGATGAAGAATTCTTTTTATGGGTCTTTTTCGGGCCCAGATTGTTTCTGTGTCGGGTTGGAACGCACAGGGAAACGGGTCTGGTTCTTCGAAGTGGACATGCGTGTGGAGTGAAAGCATGATTTGGTGAAGAGAAGATGGTGAATTTGGATGTGGGAGAGAGATGCAGGGAGTTAGATGGGAACGTCAAGGAAGTCGGGGTCATTCCGGGAATTTAATAATACGGTGGTGGTGGGTTTTGAGAGGCAGAGCAACCCTTTGGGAGGAGAAAAGAGTAGACTGTAGGAGTGGCTGAGCCCCGTACATTTCGTTTTGGGAAAATAGAGGTCAGATCCTCAACGTTCATAAGAAATTCACTTTAGTGACCACAATTTCAAAATTGTGGTTTCCATTATTTTCAAAATTCAATTTTTTTCCTCTTATTTCAACTACACGTTCGTCAATTTAATGATATCACACGTAAACTCAAAAATTTTCTTTTTGGAAGGATGGGGACCAAATTGTATATTAGGTGAAAGTTCGGGACATATTCATGCTGCTTTCCCTTTTCTTTTCTTGCAAATAATTAGGCTGACTTCATTGTACGGTGGAGGTTATCCGAGAGAAGAATATCGAAAGGGCGAAAAAGGGAGAGTGAAAAGTGGGAAATTGAACCGACGTGAATTGAACATGCAACCTTCTAATCTGGAGTCAAACGCACTACAATTGCGCCACTGATCCAGTGCATTAATAATACAAACTCCCCCCGAAAAAAATGTCGACGCATATTGAAATCATTGATTTGATTTTACGTAATTTTAGTTTGGATATTTATAATACACTGCAAAACAAATTGAATCGTGGTTGTATCAAATATATATTATTTATTAGATCAATTTATATCTCAAAAAATTTACTGATAGTTGGCTTCTACATATTCTTTAAAAAAACGATGATTTGATAAGATATATTTAAACAATGAAATCGTAAAGTTAAATTTCATGGTTGAATTCATATTAGTTTATTAGTTAAGCTTGTATTGAGACAAATATATTATGGATACCGTTATTTCCATTCACACTTTTTATATATATACATCCACTTTTAAAAATAAAATTTTATTATATTTTAAATCATATGTAAATTTACTTAAACGGATATAAATAAAATTAAATAAAAATACATTACTCTAAATTCATCCACTAATTTTCATTTTCATTAAATTATCCTAAATCTTTTTATATTCTTTTAGAATTTGTGTTTAACTATAACTCTGATAGATCAAAGAAAATTACATAAATATGTTCGAAGCTTTCTAATACTCGGAACTTCAATCGATAAAGAATCAAGTAAACAATGGAAGAGACACTGTTAGAGCAAATATGCAGAAATAGCAATATACAAAGAGGAATTTGAAAAAGTAAATATTACCTTATCATCTTGTTTTGTTGTTTGATTTTTTTCCTAACGCATTAAGACATTTATGGGTTTTAGTGGCGTTCTCGTGATTGAATTTGGGCGCTGTGATTTTCTTTTCTTCGTTTTATGATTATCTTTTAATTGGATGATTAACGGTTGAAAGTATGCCTCGAGTTTGTGGCATATAGTGGCCTTTAATGGTGACAGAGCCTATACGCCCAAAAATTTATTTCCTACAATACGTGTCCACTCAACGAGTCAACTTGGTAGGATTCACCAACTTATGTTTGGTGCAGTATACAAGTTGGATAAAGATATATATACAAGTTTGGGCAACTTGTGGGTTTGCTGGGTGTGGTTGGCATACTCGGTCTCTGTTGTCTTTTCATATGTACAATTCTTTTTTATTTTCTCTCATTGCAGTGGGTTTCTTCACAAGTATTTGGAAAAGTTCCAATTCATCTGCTATTTCGCATACTTATCTGATATATTAGTTGTTATCTTATTTATTTTTGAATTTATATCACTGACATTATTTAACACTATAATATGTGATTCTTAGCTTGTTTCTTGATTCTATTTTTTGTTCATTATGGTTTTGAGCAGGATTAGGGCTTAATCTGTAAAGCCGAGATCTAAGGCCGCTATGCCACAATTATTTGTATCCTCTGATAAAATGATTAAATTTATTTTTTCATGTATCCATTTCTATTCTACACATTACATCGAGACAGTATTGCTCTTACAAATGTGAGTATGATTATGCGCTCGTTTGGACCCCATTATTTCACGTTATAATAAGAAAAATAGTAATTTTTTTGAAAATATAAGGTTAAAAAAGAAAAAAAAAATAAATTTATAATATTATTTCATTGAAAAATATGCAATTGATAAGAAGATAAAGTAAAATGAATTATAATTTAATGAAGACCAAATGGGGGTTATGTCTTTGCATAAAATGTCTCAATCGCCTACACACACAAAATGTCCTTCAACTTTACTTACTAGCATATTTCAAATCAAAGTCAATAATTAATTTTAACTACACATTTCATAGGACCCACAACTTTTCAAATCTTATTAACGTTTATTAAAATCTATAAAAAAAAATTTGAGTCACATTATTTTGAAAAAATGTATACTGAAATAGTAGATTGATGGAGAATGTGTAGTTAAAAATAAGTAGAAGAATGAGAATGAAAATTTTAATGTGTACCAAACAGGGGCCTGATTTTAATCTCTACCCAAAGGGGCTAAAATTCATTTTTATACCGCTAGTAGGTCCCTTTTTGACTTGTAGTGTGAAAAAAGTCAACAATTACGACAGCTACGATCCATTATTTTATTAAAATGCAGATAAAAATTGCAATACTTATTTCTTTGATCTACTTATCATTTAAAGCAATCTTAATTTGGTACCAACACTCAGTACATCTATTGTATATGCAGTTGAGAGCTATCGTGTGTCTTTTCTTATCAATAGTCTATCTCTTTTGTAATCTATATAAATTTTCGATGTCAATTGCCCGAATATTTACTAAAAATGTGTTTTTAATGCACTGAAAATATTTATAACTCTTCACTTTAACCTTCTTTGTAAGTTTATAGTATTTAAGGTTGCATTAATTTTTCGGATTTAGACGTTTAAGTTGCTTATATTTTGCCTGATAACAGATTCCAATCTCACTTGGGTAAATCCCTGTACAGTCAAAAGCATTCATCTTCAATTTTTTCATTGTCTAAGAAAATGAAAAATTAAAACAAAATTTTCCATGTCTTAATTATTTTAAAATTTGTAGCAAACAGGACTTAATCCAGATTTGTAGATTGATAGTGCAACTATAAAGAAACTTAAGGATTTAACTTGCTACAGTTTAAAAGTGTAAGACCGATTTGCTACTAGATCAATAGGTCAGGATCAATAGTAGAATTACTAACAAAGAGTGTAATGTAGTATATCAAAGCATGTTCAAGTAGGGGTGTCAATTGGGTTAGTTGGCTCGAATGACCTATGTCTCGGTGCGGGAAAAGCTAGAGCCTCCCCGGCTCGCGGCTCAGTAAAATCGAGCCGAAGCTCGGGTGAGCCACATTTTGGAGCGTAGGCAGCCACGCGGGCCGGCTCGTGTCAGAGAAATCGAAAATATCTTTTATCTCATACTATTCTCTTGATACATAATCGAATCTTTAGATTCCACAATAGTGAGTGTTGCATTTTTGCTCAACGAGTCACACTCCTATCCAATAAAGAATTAGATTCTACAGTCTTAATAGTGGTTGATGAACTTTTGCTTAACAAGTCACAATCCGGTATTCATGAAATACGTAAGGAACAAATTTTCACGATATGCATAAGATCAATGGCGTTAAGACATATTTGAGAGAAATAGTTGTTCTTCTTAATTGTGCCAAGAGATGTAGGGCGAAAAGGACCTAAATCAGTAACCTCACCCAAAAGGAGCAACCTATGGAGAATCAATTAAACTATTTGTACAACTTTTGCTGACAATCTTGGTGTTGCCAAAATTCGGTCTGTTCATTTAAAAAACAGTTTTTAACCATTTTTAAATAATGTCACTTGTACATCATTGTATATAGATTTATGTACATATTGATGATGTGAAAGAGAAAAATAGAAGTATAGAGGAAAAATCACGTTTCGAAAGAGAGAGAAAAATAAAGTCAGTTAATCTAATTCATATAATCAATTTGTACATCAATATATTTACAATGATGCACAAATAACATTACTTTTCATAATATACCACGAGAAAATTTTCTACAAAAAATCGAATTTTTAGTAAATTTTATAAAAATTAATTAAATATTTAGTAGAAAAGTTGATAAATTTTATGGGTACCATAAAATATGTGGTTAGAATTAATTATTAATTTTAGATTAATTTTTTATTAATTTTTTGTAACTAAATCAAATAGGATTTTTCATGTACTCATTTTTATATTTTATAGTTATCTTGATAATTGAATATTGTTATTTTTGTATTGATTATGAATTCTCTTTCTTGAACCATTTCACTGGGGCAACTTAATTATTTTTAGCAATAATAATGGAAGGTTCACGAGAACAACAGGATTGTAGGGAACATTATGATATCGTAGCAAACAACTAAAATGAGACATTGTAAATTATCTAATTAATATATTTTTTCACCAAGAAAAATTTCAAATCGAGACAAGTCGTTTAACAATCCCTTTATACTATAGATGAAAGCATTTTATTTTTTTGCTCTTTCTACTTCTTATCTTCTATCATCCTCAATCTATCCCACGATTAAGAGATTCGGTATTCCTATTTTATATTATAGGAGGAGTAATAATCTCCTAAGTACCGTACTTAGGAGATCAAATTCGATTATAGGATAGTAACTATATATATACATATATTAGATTTATGATCGTTAGAATACTATTCTATAACAGATATAGTTTATTTTATAGTATAATTTATTTATTATGCAGCGTATATCTAAATTTTCGTGTATATATGTAAATATATTTACTGAAAATATTATACTATTTAGGATTTGTCTCAATAAAAGTTAAAAATAGTAAAATATAAATTTAGAATCTTAAAGCTGAGCTAGAAGAGAGAGATGGGGATAATGGTTAATCTTTTATCGACGAAACAAGCAAATAATGACTTATTATGATAAAAAATTGAATTTTTGTAGTAATTATGTATATCGCTTGTTTAAAAAAAAACCATTATATAACAACTTTTTTCAAAGAAATTTTCGTCCACTCTCATATTTCGTGACTTTAGTATAATAATTGAATACATGACAAACGCCATCCATTGTCGGAAAAGAATTGAACTGTCGGCGGACGAAATCAATAATGAGAATGTCACTTATAACTATAATTGTTTCTTTTCTCCCTTTTATGGGCACGAATTGTAGATTTATTTATTTTTTGGAGTAAAAAATTCATAAAAATTCAACTAATACACTAATGTCGTGTTTGCTTATTTTGTGGATAAGATTTGATGAGGTGTGGAGGAGGTTGCGTCATGCTACAAAGAGGAAATTACACTTTCCCTTATTTTTAAATTTTTCATTTCAAATTTTCAATAATGTAAAATTATTTTTTCAAAGATGAGATGTACTCTATCCATATTCATCCCACACAACCCCATTCCACACCATGCTAATAATACACTGTTTCAACCCCAAAAATGGTCACAGTCAACCTCACTTCCACAACCCACACCCCATGAACGTCGACCATCACCTTCCTCTCTAGACCTGCAGCTAGTGTTGGATCTATAGTCAACCACTACCGCCATGCCCAAATCTAATTACATGCAGATTCAAACTCCGCCCACTACCACTATTACCGAAAACCAATGTTGGAAGGTTCGAACGTATGACAACTTGATTACAATCACAGTCCCAGGACTCTTCACGTTCACTCCATATTGTAGATTTTTTTCTCTCTGAAACTTGATTATATGATAAGCCTTCAACACCTCCTCCAAATTTGGATGCGGCCAAGATCATATCGATATCTTGTGCCTCCCTACCACAACTCTACTTTCCTCCATCGTTATACCAATCACCATCGAAGTCGACGTTGTGTTGATGGTATAGGGAAATGAAGTGAGGAACGCATATATAGGTTGGCGTTGGTGGTGGTGATGATGGCTATAGATCTGGTGGTGAGTTAAGGATTCGAGGTGGCGATCATCGTATGGCAACAGATCTAGCGATTGTCGATGGTTGTACATGAGGTGTAGGTGGGAGGAGGTGGAGACAGTGTAATGGTGTGTTGTTGTTGGTGATTACAGTGGAGGTGAACGTGACGATGATGGAGATGGTCGTTTTGAGGATGAGGTGGTGGTGGTTGGTGTAGGTGGTGCTTGTAACAAAACTCGTTATACAGCTATCTGAATGA
>CAIGRK010351605.1:0-11127 GCA_903798315.1 Fraxinus greggii | reverse complement strand
GAACTTCTGCCTGGAGGAGGGAATGCAGCATGAGTTCTCATTGCCTATCACTCCATAACAAAATGGAGTAATTGAGAGGAAAAATTGTGTACTTCAAGAAATGGCTAGAGACATGCTTCATGGTAACAAACTAGTTATGTATTTCTGAGGTGAAGCCATTAACACTGCGTGTTACATAGTGAACATGATTTACTTTAGACCTAAAACTGATAAGATACCGTATGAGATCTGGAAGGGTAAAAAGCCTACTATCGAGCACTTTCATGTGTTTGACAGCAAGTGCTATATTCTAAGAGAGAGAATTTGGGCAAGTTTGACTTCGAGAGTGATGAGGAAATTTTTCTAGGATACTCTAGAAATAGTTGAACCTATCGAGTATACAGTTCTCGTACACTAGTTGTGATGGAGTCTATCACTGTCGTGGTAGATGATGCTTGTAGTGAGGGGGAGATTAGGAAGAGTTATATCACTCGAGTGTAGATCTAATCACGATAACTGAACCTATCCCTCACAGGCTTCTAAAGGCATAGATATATACAATAAGGAGTCCTCACCTAACGATAAAACTAAACCTCCTAAGGAATCTTTGTCTAGAGTTAAGACTAATCATCCTAAGGTAAATATTAATGGAGATTTAGATGAATGGATGAGACTTTGTAAGAGGGTTTTAAACAACTTGACATTTGCTAGTTATGTTTCTCAGATTGAGCATAGAAAGTCGAAGATGCCATTAGAGATGAATGTTGGGTAAATGCAATACATGAGGAGTTAAATCAGTTTGTGAGAAACAATGTATGGTATTTAGTCCATAGGCCCGATGATTATAATGTTATACGTACTAAGTAGATATTTAAGAATAAAATCGATAATCAAGGTACCATAACTAGGAACAAGGCTAGGTTAGTTGCCCTAGGATATACTCAGGTTGATGGATTTGACTTTGATGAAACTTTTGCCATGTTACCCGACTTGAATCCTTTAGAGTTCTTCTGGTTGTTGCTTGTACTTTAGGGTTCAACTTATATCAAATGGATGTCAAGAGTACTTTTTTGAATATAATACCTCAAGAGGAAGCTTATATTAAATGACCTAAAGGATTTATTGATCATAAGTTTCCGCATTATATCTATAAATTGAATAAAACTTTATACAGTCTTACACAAGCTCCTAGAGGTTGGTGTGATAGACTAACTGCATATCTCGTGTAATATGGTTTTTCGAGAGATGATGCAGATAGAACTTTATTTATTAGACACATTGAGGAAACCATCACCATAGTTTGGATTTATGTTGATGACATCATTTTTGGTTCTCCTATTGACTCTCTTGCTCATGAATTCACTGAATGCACGAAGCAAGAATTTGAGATGAGCATGGTTGGAAAATTAAGTTACTTTCTTAGTTTCCAAGTAAAGTAAACTGATGCTGGGTTGTTCATATCTCAATTGAAGTACGCAAAAGATCTTATTAAGCATTTTGGACTACACAACAAGAAATACACTAGAACCCCCATGAGCACAAGTATCAAGTTAAGTCATGATACCTACAGGTAAGAGTGTTATCAAACACTATACATTAGTATGATAGGTAGTTTACTTTATCTAAATGCAAGTAGACCTGACATAGCCTTTAATGTTGGGGTATGTGCGCGATTTCAGGCTGATCTTAAGGAATACAATCTGAGCACTATAAGACAAACAATTAGATATGTCAATAGAACTGTAGATTATGGAATCATGTATTCTCGGGATTCTAATCTTGACCTTGCTGGCTATTCCGATACCGACTGTGCTAAAAAAATGCCAATGACCGAAACAGTACTTCTGGAGGATTTTTTATGTTGGTACTAATCTTGTAACTTGGATGAGTAAGAAACAAAATTCTATCTCATTGTCTAAGGCAGAGACCGAATATATAGCTGCAAGAAGTTGCTGCACTCAACTGCTATGGATGAAGCAGATGTTGAGTGATTATAGAGTTGAACAAAGTACTATGATTGTGTTTTGTGATAACATGAGTGCCATCAATATTTCCAAAAATTCCATTCAACACTTTATTCGAGAGCTTGTAGAGAACCGTGTTGTAGCTCATGAACACATATCTACTGAAAACCAATTAGCTGACATATTCACCAAACCATTAGATGGTATGCGGTTTGAATATCTTAGGAAAGCCATTGGTGTCTGTGTACTACTTTGATTAGGTACTCAGTTGCATGCATGTACTGCTTATAGGATTCATTCATTCATGCATGCATATCATTTTCTTTATATTTGTTTTATTTTATTTAAAAAAAAATTGCATCTGAACATTTTATGGTGTACTTAAATTTGCTTTTGTGATCGAGTATGCATTCATTTTATATGTAACATAGTTTCCATTGCTTTGGTTAGGTTTGATGTGGAGTACTGAGTATATGTTTCTTCATGTACCATTTACACAGAACACACTATAATCTTGTGGGTGAGTCTTGATCGTGTGTGTGAGATTTAGGATGGCAGACATCTATTTGTAAGATGACCTTGAACATGAATTGACCTTAATTTAGATAACCTAAATTCACATATAGTTCCCGTATCATAAATTACACAGCATTTCATCTTATACTCTTTTTCGAAACCTATTTGACTCAAGTAATTAAGTTTGAGGGGTTTCTCATAACTTAATGTCTTGTGATCAACTGACTTGGAGTCATCGGCCCAACACTCGTTACACGGGTCATCTCAGTCGCTTAATGAAAAAGAGTCCATAAGATGTAATAATTGAGAAAAATGATATGATGAAAAAGAAAAATATAAATTGTTTCAAAACATGTATGCTCAAACTCAGGGGGAGAAAAGAACAATATACGTGAAAATGAGCTTCATTTTATGGTCCTAATAATCTTTGGGGTTTGATTTTCATTAGTAAGGGAAAATACTTATTTAACAATGATGTCCGCATGTCCTTTCTCACAAATTTAAGTACATGGGAAATTTTTTTATTGATAATGCAATACCTATGAACACATGCATTTTTTAGTTCATATGTATGTCGAAGGCTCAATTTTAATAAAAGGAGAGGCCTATTTTTTGAAAATTTCTAAAATTCAATGCTATTTGTGTCAAAAGTTTTTTGGCAACTTAAGCGTCGCTCGAGCGATAAAAGTAGAGTCTGTCTCGCTCGCCTATCGCTCGTCTCTTGCTCGAGCGATAGCCCGCCCTTTGGATTTAAACGATATTTTTTCCAGATTTTTTTATTATTTTCTTCATTTCTTTCTTGATTTCTCTTCACAATTCTTCAAACCCATATCAAATTCGTGAAATTGATCAAGCGTTGGACATTTAGCATCAATCATTTGGTTGGATTTCCACAAATTTCCATCAATTTTCAACATATTTGAATGGTAATTCGAAAAACCCTAATTTTTCAATTTTCGCATTTTTGTTTGGGGCTTTTGATGTGTTTGCTATTCTTGCTTTAATTTAATCATTTACACTTCGTGTTTGGACATTTTCCATATAGTTTCATCTCACTTTGCATCATTTGGGTGACAATTTTTGATTTTGAACGGATTTAGTGGCATGTAGAGTTTTTCAGATTGCTTGGGCATTTTTATTGTGAGGCTTTGGCTTTGTTGACATTTGGGATAGGTTTAGACACTGGCTTGTGGTTGTGATGACTGTGGTGCATTTTTTTTGGTTGAAGTGGTGTTTGAGTGCATTGGATTGCACACACTCACCTAGTGTCCGATAGATTGCCTCAGTGAGATTATTTGTCTTTTAATAGCATGGTGTTGCATGGCCAATACACGTTAACACGTGTCATTAGTTTGAGTTTTTGGCAAAGTTTGGTTTGGTTTTGATAATGCCATCCTATCACACACAGTTGTCCTTCGTCACAGCACCGGGCCACGATGCCATTGCATCATGTCACACTTGTGTCTCGACACCACGGCACCTCCATTTGCATTCGTGCATCACATGCATATCATTCACTTATTAGCTCCGTGATGTCTGTAGTTTTGTTAGTTGTATACATTGATCGGTTATCTTGCTTATTTATTATAGATGCCACCTAAGAGAGCTACGACTACAAGACAGACATCGGGTGCGTCTACCTCGTATAGTCGATCTAGGTTTATTTTTGTTGTTACCCAAGATACCTTTGGGTCGCAATTTTCTTTGAGACCAGTTTTAGTGGAGCGAGAGGTAATCATGTTTGATCTTTCTCCTGACCTCGCTGCCATTTTCACTTCCAAGGGTTGGGAACCTTTACGTGTTGAATTAACACCTCCTCTTAGTCTACTCATTCAGGAATTTTTCGCTAATATTCATGACATTAGCTTATCGACTTTTAAGGTGTTTCTTAGGGGTAAGACGATTAAGATCACTTCTGATGTCATTTTGAGGCTAGTTCATATTCCTCGAGTCTTCACCCCTTATTCCCATATTTATCGGTTGACACCCTTCCAGCAGACTCTCTTGTCCGTTCGACGGTGTTTAACATACTGTTGGAAGGCGATCCTCGTGCGATCCGCACTGGGTCACTTCCTACTAATCGCAAGATTCTGTTGCGCATTGTGTGCACGAATTTGTGGATACTTCTTCATTGCTTATGGATAAGGCCCGATTTCTACATGCCTTATTACATGGCAAATTTATTGATCTATCCTCATTCATAAGCCATCGAATTTTACGTACTTTTCGAGTTACGGGGACTAGGGTACAGTGTTCGTGAAATTTCGCAAGTGTACAGATCGTAACAAGTAATAAAGTGGATTTATTAATTTGAATATCGTCACACACAGACTACTATCTACTATAAATTTTTAAACTAGCCTAGCTTCACTTTAAATTAAAATAGTAACTAATGATCAAATTAAATTTTGTTTTCTAAACCAAAGTTTTAATAAATTAAACAACAAACTCAAATTGAAACTATAGATAAGATCATGTGATTAGGGAGTTAGGATTTTCGATTTCACTTAGGTTATTTAACATACATCTAATTCCAATTCATTCAACCATCTTTTCATATGTACTAACGATTGAATTAACCTATTGTAGTTAGTAATCACTCTCGAGCAACATTAATCATATTTATATGCCCGAACTTATTGTATCTCTATATAAATTCACACACATCTATTAAATAAAATAATCAACTCAAATTAAAACTGTAGATAAGATTACGTGATTGGATAGTTAGAATTTTCGATTTCACTTAGATTATTTATCATACATTTAATTCCAAATTATTGAACCATCTCTTCGTACCTGCTAACGATCGAATTAACCCGATGTAATTAGTGATATATCTCAAGCGACGGTAATCCTATTCATATGCCAGAACTTATTATATCTCTATATAAATTCACACACATTTGAACACATTAATCTATAGGAATTCAACATGTATCGCATAGCCTATAATTATATCTCGATCTCATATAATATCTCAATTAATTATTGCACGAGCTAGAATTATACATCACCTCATGGTCTCAGTATTATCTCTAAATCAATCAATTGTTGCGCACACAATTGAAGCATTAAACATACAATAATTAATTAACAAGTATTAAAGTAGTACGAAAATCTTGGAATTAAACATATAAGAAAAAACATAAGCTACAACATTCATCCTAACAGTAAAAGTATTTAGTCACTCATAACATTGAAATTAAACACGCAAAAGTGGAATGACATCACCAAAAATTTGACGAAACGTGAAGCTGTTCGTGTGTGTTGTCTCCTTTCGTTTGTCTATCGGCTACCTCTCTTTCTTTGCGTGTATGTATATATTCCTCTCCACTAAGCCATCGTTTTTTACTTTCTTCATCTTTCTCTCTCTTTATTCTCTTTTTTTTTTCTTTTTCCAGCAGCAGCTTTTTTCTCCTAGCTGCCTCCTTTGCGTGTGTATATAAATCAATTGCAGCCTCAGTTTTCTCCGGAAGCTATCGGTTTTTTCTTCCCAACGTGTATCCAATTTCTCCCCAAATTCTCTGCTGTAGTATGTGTGTATATATAATATATATTGCAGCCGGCAACCTATTTTCTTCCTCTCTATCTCCTTTTTTTCTCCTCCTTTGCGCCGCAATTACTCTCCTTCTATTCCAAATAGTTGCCGACTTCCTCCTTTTTTCCATGTAGGGGTGTGGGGGGGGGTGTGGGTGTGTGTGTGTGAGACAAGGTAGTCAGGCCTCTTTTCTCTCTTTTCAGCCCAATGTTCTCTTTGTCTATATATTTAATCTCAAGTCGCCAAATTTTCTATCTAATTACAAGTCCAAATTGAGGCTCAATTAGTTTAATGCTTGCTTCCAAGTTCTCGTACTATGAATTTTTCCATTTTTTCGCTATTTTACATTCTTTTCTACAATTCTTCATTAAACATAACATTTTACCTACAAAATACAATATAACATAAATTATGCATAATTTTATTCAAAGACAATAAAATCTCATGATTTAGAGTATCGAATAAGTGTAGAAACTACACTTATCATGGGACTTCCTTATACATGTTTGATTTATCGACTTGTGACAGCGCTTGGGGTTAGTTTCCCAAAGGGGGTTCCGAGAAGGGTTTCCCGGCCGATTGGCCATATTACTATTTTTCAGAGTAGGTCTCATGCTTCTTCTGAGCCAGCTGAGCTAGTTGATTCGACTGTGCTAGCTGATCCTATTGATGACCTCATTTATTTTGATTCCTCAAATATCCTTACTTCTACTTCTGCTCCACCACTTATTGATGTTCCTTCTACGTCTACTTCTGCACCTTTTCCTACTGATATTGTTCCTCCATTTGCATATGTTCCCGTAGATGCATCGGTTGCGCTGATGGGATAGATGTCTGTACTGATCGAGCAGTAGTCTAGTACGATACGGAGATTATACAGCTGAGAGCCACATTTGATCGACACACGACATAGTTTGTTACAATTCGAGGTGTTGTCGTCGGCTATCTTCAACAGGGTTTGCGATGTATTAGATGGTATTGGGATAATGGTATAGCTTCTGATGATGAGACTCATGCTGCATAGTTGCTAGGTTACCCCTTATCATTTATGATAAAAGCAGGAGTAGTAGTTAGATATTATTTTGACTAATATATTTTGACTCATACTTTTGGATGTACTTCAAAATTTTGATTTGACATTAGACATTTAATGTATTTAAAAAGGTTGGATTATGAGGTATATGATATTTTTGTTTTAGCTAGATTAAGTTTTGGTGTTTAATGATATCAATGTTTTCTTTTTGATATGTTGGTTTACATTGATATTGTATTTAATTTAGCTAGTATGACTTATGAATAACTGTTTGAATTTTTTTATCCATATTACTATTTCATGTGCTTTTAAACTTGATATTTGAGTTGTCAATTTCAAAAAACATGTTGGACAAAGGAAAATCACATTTCAGCTGAGACAGTTGGCTTTGTGAGTAGTATTTTTTTGTCTCTGTATTTTTACTACATTGACTTTAGATTTGTAGTTTTGTCATGGAATGCCAAATGATAATCTTGTTAGGTTTTATTGTAATTGGCAAATTTGTAAACAAAAATGACTAAAATTAATATGATGTAAAAGTCAATGAGTAAGTTGTAATTTGTATAAGTTGAGTTGTATAGGTTTTAGGGTTCGAGTATGAAAAGAGGAGAAAACGGCTTCTGAATTTCGCTAACTTATCATCATGTCTTTGCTCGAGCGACGAAACAGAAATTTCGTCGCTTGCCTGTTGTATTGTCCTTGCTAGAGCGACAACATGTAGCTCGCATGTCGCTTATCCCTCGCTCGAGCGACAATGTTATCCGAAAAATTTTGTTTCGTATTTTTAAGACTTTTTATCCTGCCCATACAACCCTAAACCTACAGTATACAAATTGGCATGCCTCCAAACGAATTTACATAGGTTGAACATTGTGAAAAACTTCATATTATTTCCTTCAAGGTATTCAACTTCATTCTTGATTTCTTCATTGCATTGCAATCTGATTTTCATACTTGGTTCTTTCTTTGCATTGAAAAACATAATCATCTCTTAAACCAAACCATTACTTTCTAAACATTTGTCAGAGTTCTGAAGATCAAGAGAAGGTGATTGGAGTTCCAGTTGTTGGAGAACGCGGAGTTCTTGATTGATCAATATGAGATAGCGAATTCAGAAAGTCGGGAGTTAGTGCAGGAGCACGCAATCCAAGAGAACTTTGAAAATTGCAGCCGGAAGTTGGTATAGATGTCCAAGATGGCTGTGGAAATTACAGTAAGAAGGTCAGAAAGTACTAGTGGTAGTCGTGTCTGAGGGATTGTAAGTTTAAATTCGTTTATAGTGGATTGTTACTGGCTTGGACTCGGAGTTTTTACCCAGTTGAGGGTTTCTCTGTTATCATTTCTTGTTTTATTTACTGTTTTTCATATAACTACGGTAGTTCAACATAGGAAAACTGAATTGATTGATTAACCATCTAGAGATAATTAAAAGTGACTTGTTTCACCTATTCACCCCTCCTCTAGGTGTAATTTGGGTCGAACTACGTAATTTCACATACAATGGAAAACATAGCAAAATTTCATAGCAACACTAGTGGACATCCATACACATGTTCCATAATCAATCATCCATAATCAATCACAAAAACTAATACTAACTAGACAAAATCAGCATCTAAGTCATATATCTTCCAATAACATAAAATGGAAAAATATATAAAGAAAGCAATTATTGATCGAAATACATAGCAAAAACTTCAACAGCTAATTTCTTCCTCCAACATTCAATCATATTATTAGATATAAGTTTCACGTCTAATCCAGCCGACAAAAGTTCTATAAACTTGATAGTGCATATTCCGCAATCTCCCCTACAAAGATATTTGCAATAATAAATATAATTTATGTAGTATTAAAGCAATGAAAATATAAAGAATGTTAAATATGGATTATTTACGCATTGTTTTATTGTGGAACATTTACATGCCGACATCAATCAAACTACTTCTGTGGATAATTTTTTCCAAACAACAAACTTTCCTTCATCGTTCTAGGAATCACCTTATCAATTGGATACATGACTTTTTGCAATTTTCTAACACGTGTGCAACTCTTCTTGCTGTCGTATACGTATATAGCTCACTCGGCAATGTCCACATTAAGTGCAATCCAATGCTTCATTTTCACAATGGCAGGGTACATTTTTCTCAATTTGATACTTGACACATTCGGTAATGGATGGTAATGTGTCCTCTTAGACATATTTGCCTATATAGATTTGCTTTTAACCAATTGGGTCCTCTTCCTACATAGGCTTGACATAAACGCCAGGGTCCTCTTAGACAGATTTGCTTGTATCCAACAATTTGATACTGAAACCAAATTGGATTGTAATGGAAATCATATGTCTCTAATTCAACCCGGTCAAAAAATAGTGATCCAACATTCTACAGGTAAAGCCGACACTGAAAGGATGTAAAAGATATATATATAATCTGACAATAGGTGTTCAAGAAAGATGACCTAATTTAATTATGTGTAATTCAAATGCAAAATGAGGTATGATGGGAGAAACTAATAGACAACAGTTCATAAGATTCCTTAATGAAAATAGCAAGAAAGAAATCACTATCCAAATCCACAAGGATTATAAATTCTACTATAAATGCCTCAATATAATATTCGATCATGCATGTTTTTTGCAATTCGGAGTAACTAAGTGTTAAAGTAAAACAAAAAGGTATCAGCTAGTATAAACAACCTTGTGTGAACATAAGCACCTTTGGGTCCAAATGTGCCTTAACGTCCCAAATCACAATTTCCTTAATTTATACCTGATTAGTGTTATCTCCACTTATAGGCTATTGCATAAGTCACTAGTTCACTTGAAGACCTATGATAAAGAATCACTTGTCTAATAATACTTTTATAGAACTTACCCTTTAACGTGTAGAGTTATAGGCCTTGTTAGCACACATGGAATTCCTATAACAATTCTAAGTTTTGGTCGACTCGCTCTAAATATACATTATATGTAGATCCTTTACAAGTTGTTCATTGTTAAAAATACTTATGGTTAAAATTGCATTTATGCATTCAATCATACTTTTGCTAACCAAAAACCTTAAAAACATCAGGGTGGAGAACGTGAGGGTGGAAAGGCATTCAATCTCCTTCAGCATACATATCAATTAACTTCAAGAAAATTTAAGAAATTTATTTTTCGATAAATAATTACTCCTTTAATGCACAACAAAATGAATGAGGGGGGAAAAAAGAGAAGAACCCATTCAATTCAACCACTAGTCTCATAAATCATTACTACGGGTTCTTGTTTAAAATTATATCCAAACACCCATTAAAACCATCAGTATATCCAAAAAGTAAAAAAGAAAGAATCAAAGAGCTACAAACTTCCAAAATTTAACCATTGATCACAGGGTGTCAATCCTACCAAAAATACTAATACGAAAGGACCAGAAAGATGGTTAAGATACATGATAAGTGTAGTTTTTATACTTATTTATGGCGTTAAATCATGATATTTTATTGTCTTTTGAATTAAATTCTACCTAATTTATATTAAATTGTATTTTGTAGGTAAAACTTTGCGTTTAATGAAGAATTAAAGAAAAGAATGCAAAATAGCGAAATAATGGCAAAATTCAAAGATGAAACATTGCAAAAAAATATGATATTAAATGTGTTTGAGTTAAATGGATTTCAATAGATTTGCATTGAAAATTTTAATTGGAGGCCCAAATTAAACTTATATAGATATAATATATATAATATATAGAGAAGAATTCACAGACGGCTGAGACAGACACGGAAAGATGGAGGCGGAGGGGAAGAAAAAAACGCAGAAAAGCAGAGAAAAAGAAGAGAAGGAAAGAAGAAAAGAGAAAGAAGAAAGAAGAAAAGGAAAAAAAAAAATGGAAAAGTCAACGCGAAAAACTGCTACAGGCAGAAAAGAAAAGAGAAAGAAAGAAAAAAGGGGAAGAAGAAAGGCACACACTAGAAATTCTCACGTTTCGTCAATTTTTGGAGATTTTCTTTTCATTTTTGCGTGTTTAATTTCAACATTATGAATGACTAAATACTTTTATTGTTAGGATTGGTGATGTAGGTTAAGTTTTTATTATATATTTAAT
>CAIGRK010351469.1:0-16039 GCA_903798315.1 Fraxinus greggii | reverse complement strand
GTGAACGCGGAGATCAAAGGTCACAGTTCGAATTTCCTGCCAACACTTCCTCGATCGAACCCGTCTCATAGGGCTTGCCTAGTGCGATTTATCTGTCATGTGTGGTTTTCGGGTTACTGCACATGGAGTTGGGTTTACCTAGTGCGTACTCACAGTGGTCGGTCATCCGCCCCTTCGGGGTGGTCGGGGCTCCGCTGGTGGGTAGCGGTTGTGGATTCTTACGTTAAAAAAAAAAAAAACAGAGAGAGAGAGATGGTCAATAAGTCTTCAAGATGACAGGAGGAATTTAGTAATATGAACTTAGTTATTTATATTGACGACTTAAGGTAATCCTAGATAGAAAAAAGGTGCCTTTATAAATTTATTAGACGATAATACCTATTTCTTCCTTCTTTTGTCTGTCGTATTTACTTATTCTGATCAGTGAATTAATATCAGAGGGAGGAAATCAGTGACATGTTTGAAAGAGATGGTTCTGCAAAGGGAATTGTCTTCAGTGAATTCTCATCATTTCTGGATCTCATACATTTCGCCCTTAAGAAGGTACGACGTGTGTGTTGGGTTTTGTTTTTTACTTGTATATCAAGGAGAAAACTAGAGTAACACGTTTCTTTGCAGTCAGGAGTGAGCTGTGTGCAAGTAGATGGGTATGCTCCCAAAAATGCAAGACTTGCTGCTATCGAAAAATTTAAAGAGGATCCTTCTTGCAGAATACTCCTTACAACCTTCAAAGTCGGAGGTGTTGGACTCAATCTTACGGTGGCATCAAATGTATGGACTCCTTCATTTGTGGTTAACACCAAGAGAACTGTTTATTTTCACTTTTAGAAGTCTGAAATGAAGGAATGTGTATCAGTGATTTTGAAAAGCTTTATGTGATTAATACTTTTAGCTTATACTGCTAGACTTAATTATTGGACATTTCTAGGTTTTCTTGATGGAGCCTAGCTGGAATCCTTTTGTCGAGCAGCAAGCTCAGGATAGAATACATCGAATAGGACAATACAAACCAACCAGGTGGTTTTGCATTTTCTGATATCTTTCTTATTAATATTCTGTCACGTAANATTTTCACTTTTAGAAGTCTGAAATGAAGGAATGTGTATCAGTGATTTTGAAAAGCTTTATGTGATTAATACTTTTAGCTTATACTGCTAGACTTAATTATTGGACATTTCTAGGTTTTCTTGATGGAGCCTAGCTGGAATCCTTTTGTCGAGCAGCAAGCTCAGGATAGAATACATCGAATAGGACAATACAAACCAACCAGGTGGTTTTGCATTTTCTGATATCTTTCTTATTAATATTCTGTCACGTAAGCTTTCTTAAGTGTTATGTTCATTACTAGGGTTGTGAGGTTTCTCATTGAAAATACAATTGAGGAGAGGATATTGAAATTACAGGAGGAGAAGAAAAAACTGTTTGAAGGGTAAGTTAGATTCTCTAAAGAGCTTTCAATGGTACTTTATATTGTGCTCGAAAGGAAGGATGTAATTTTCTTCTCCTCTTTGCTTGGTTTCTCATTTTTTATTTTATTCTATTACAGGGCTGTGGGAGACTCTTTAGAGAACATAAGGAAATCAAGAGAGTTTGATTTGAGATTCATATTGCAATTATAATTTGGAAGGGATGTATGTTTTTCTTGAGACCTTGCTTTGAGATGGTTTTGCATCATCAAGTGCTCAAGGAAACTTATTGTTTTCTGATATAACACGCTAGCTAAAATAGATGATTTGAAATACCCGTTTGAACTATGGATAATGGTGGATTACGTGAACGCACAACTTGAATTCTCCATTGAGTTTTGTTCTATCGTTTGCATGTGTTCCTAGATGAGCATGTGCCTCCATACATTGTTAGGTGTACATTAGCCAAAGAGATAAGAGAAATAGCAAAGAAGCAAGAACTTGAGAGTTCCTACCAGCCTGTTTGAGAGGCCCATATTTCTTGTAAAAACTTGTCATAATGACTGTGTTATATTGAAAACTCAATTCAACAATTAGATGTAACTTTCATGTTGAGGGTTGATAGAAACGCAGGTTCCCTAACAACATCTAGAGAGGGGTGAATAGGTGTAAGTGCGGAATTACAAATATTGTAAATTAAATTGCAACATGTCATAATAATTAATTAATCTAGATCTAGTTCACATGCATTAAAATATGCTTTAGGAAACAAATATGCTAAAAACAATTGACAATATAGAGTGTGATGTTCCACAATTCCAAGAGGGTGGAAGGTAACAAATTTGGAACATGGCCAAATTGAAAAGGTCATTCTCATTGTGTTTTGTATGCATGGGTTTGGACTACATATGGAACACACTTTGATGAAAAGTATTTTCAAGATTCCGTGTCTTTGAATCCGTGCAGATTTGAAGAACCAGTTCAACCTTATGCTTTTCTACGATTCGATGGAGGAATTGTGTACTATACATTTTTCTCCATCGAACACAAGTACTAAAGAAAAAATTTCTGCGTTGGGAATGATATGGCTTTGCAGATGGGACATAAAAAAATAAAATAACAATAATAATAAAAAAATCGAGACAGACACTTCTTTATGCAAATATTCGTGTCCACGCACAAGACTTCCCACTTTCTCATTTCCTTCATATTGATGTTAAACAAAATTTCTTGTTTTCAAGTACCGTCGAATTGTTTCTTTTGAGAAACCAAGTCGGCTACGAGTGTACGAAAAGAGCACCTGGGTAATTGCATCAACTAGGACGTCGTCATAATCCATCTTCTATTCTTGTAAGAGAGATGAAAAGTAGAGAATTTACATACATCTACTGCGTTTTATAAGAATAGATTGGTTACCAAACAAGGCAATAAAACCAATCCTCGTCCTTTTTTACTTTCTAATCTAATATTGGCATACATAACATGCATTTTTACTTTCTAATCTAATATTGGCATACATAACATTCATTTTTTAAAATTTGTTTTTAGGGTGTAGCGTAGCGATTACACGGAATATGAGTTACGCTATGGCTGTCAATCAAGTGATGTTTGTTATTATTAGTCAGAGTTAAACGTGCATTGTACGTTATTCTGAAATATTTTATAAACCTTGTAAAAATAATATTTGATATCAATTTGTTGGGAGGATTTGACGAGTCACAAACGAACTAAAGAAAATAAAATATACGATAAAAATTTAAGAAATAAAAACTGTACTCTCAAAACTCAACTTCTGTGTTTCAATTTTTTTGTGAGATGAAATGCTACAAATAAGCAATATTTTTATACTATGTTTGGTGTTTCATCAAAAGATCTCGAGTGTTTTACTATGTGGTTTAACATGAAACAATATGGCTTGATCAACAAAATATGTTTTGGAAGAATTTATGGATCAAGTAATATGTGGTGGTTGAATTTTGAAATCAAAGAATATTTTGAATCATCAAAGGAATGATCTTTATGGAATAAATATGATTCAACACATTTTTAAANCTCTCAAAACTCAACTTCTGTGTTTCAATTTTTTTGTGAGATGAAATGCTACAAATAAGCAATATTTTTATACTATGTTTGGTGTTTCATCAAAAGATCTCGAGTGTTTTACTATGTGGTTTAACATGAAACAATATGGCTTGATCAACAAAATATGTTTTGGAAGAATTTATGGATCAAGTAATATGTGTAGTTAAATTTTGGAATTAATGAATGTTTTGGATCGTCAAAGAATTGATCTCTATGGAATAAATCTGATCCAACACAATTTTGGACGTTTATAGGCTAGGATATATATAGGAAAAGAAATGTTTGAGATGAAAATGGATTGAAAAACCGAGTGTTCGAAACAAAACGGATATCTGAATGTCGACTTGTCGTTCGAGTGTCAAGCCAGCGACAGTCGAGCAGCAATTGAGCGATCGTCAGTATTTTTATCATAACTTTCTCTCCCGAAATCCGATTGAAGTAATTCAACATGCGTTGAAAAGCCAACTCAAATGGCTACAATTCTTCTAGACAGCCTTATACAAATTCTAATGTTTTCTATATGAAAAATGCGTTGTAAGTTATGATTGAGAATTTGGAGCATAACTTGTGCAACACTTCTACACTTCTTTGACTTCTAATTGCATTTTAATGATCGCATGTGATCTTCTTGGATGTATTGGACTCTTTCAAGACCTATACTTTTAATCCAGCTCTTTTGACTTTAATTATGATTCAATAACTCTTATTTTGACTTTGATTACAACTCGATGAACTCCTAATACAATTCAATTAGGACATAATCTTGATTAAGGAAATTGTCAATTATAACTTAACAAAATTTAAAAAGAAACAATTTCAAATGCCAAAATTTGTTGAACAACAGTGTTATACACATTTTCTCGACCGAACGCAAGAAGAAGTGAAGTCCTGAAGAATTAAGAACAAAAATTTCAGCACGAGTAATCCGTGGAATTTCCGGTGAATTTGTACTTCAGCGCCTCTTTCCTGCATTCTCTTTCTGCGTGGGGAATGCTTTGGCTTTACAGATGGGACAAAAAGTTTTCCGAGACAACCACCTCTTTATGCAATCAACATGGTACTCATGTCCACACACAAGACTTCCCACTTTCTCATTTTCTTCGCATTCACATTGACATGCTGCACGAATTTCTGGACCTTCATCAATGGCATTCTCCGCTTTGATGTTAACAAAATTTCTTGTTTTCAAATGCCGTCGAATTGTTTTTTCTGAGAAACCATTTTCTTCTTCTTGGGAACTGGTTTCCCTACTAGCATTCCATTCAGCTTCATGCCTTAAGACCATCTCAATAAATCTAAGAACTTCAGCTTCACTATCTGAATCAGTCCCTGTCAGCCTCACTTGTGCTGGACGAGGAGCAACCACCTCAGCAGATACAACGGTGCTATCATCTGAAACAAGCGATGTTTGATCCGAATGCGTTTCTTCCCTAACTTGTATAGGACGAGGAGGCGAATAACTTGAACAGTTGAACGAGAATAGTCATCCATGTAGTTTTCCTGCATTAGTTGCGTCTGATCAGCCTTATTTATGGTAAAGTAACAGAGATTAAAAGCAGAGAATTCATTGCAAAAGAAGTGACTCATTCTGATTAGGACTGCGAATCCTTCTTGTTGTTTAATTATAATATGATTGATTATGGGGAAGAAGCTAAATGGACAATGATTGAATATTTTTTATCTGATATAGCGAATTGAGATTAATCGTTAAAACTTTCTTTTTTCTTTTCGGACAAGTTCGAGCATGTCTATGTTATATAAAGAATAAATTATTCGAATTTTTAAATGAACTTGATGATTAATTCTTGAATTGAATCAGAATCACGAACTTCCAACTAATTCAATAAACTAATTCTTGGATTAATTCAATAAACTAATTCTTCGACTAAACATATGAATATAGAAGAAAACATTTTTTTTTCCTCTTTTTCACTCTCCAAATTTGAACGTGTATTGAAAAATTATTATATTTTGTCGTCGTACTCTCTAGGATTTTTTTGCTTCCATCTAGTCTCTATTTACAGAAATAAAACGAGTCCTAATTAAAATCAAAGTCGGAGTTTCAATTAAAGTTGAAATCCAAATAACTTATATTTAATTATAAAATAAAATTACCTAAATACCCTTCCCTAGCACGTCATCATTCATACTGATTGAGGGCAATTATATGCTTTTGAAATTGACGATAATCATCAAGTTGCCCATTNATAAACTAATTCTTCGACTAAACATATGAATATAGAAGAAAACATTTTTTTTTCCTCTTTTTCACTCTCCAAATTTGAACGTGTATTGAAAAATTATTATATTTTGTCGTCGTACGCTCTAGGATTTTTTTGCTTCCATCTAGTCTCTATTTACAGAAATAAAACGAGTCCTAATTAAAATCAAAGTCGGAGTTTCAATTAAAGTTGAAATCCAAATAACTTATATTTAATTATAAAATAAAATTACCTAAATACCCTTCCCTAGCACGTCATCATTCATACTGATTGAGGGCAATTATATGCTTTTGAAATTGACGATAATCATCAAGTTGCCCATTTAATATTTTGTAAGCGACTAAAGCAAAAAATTCCAGTCACATTCCTATTTAATTCTTGAATATCCAATTAAAAATTATTGAAATTCGGGTCCAAACTCGTGACACAACCTAGAAAAATTTAAAAATTACTAAAACATTAACAGTTCATAAAGTAACCATATCGTCATATCTCAAATTTAAAAATTAAATATGAACTCGGAAAATTGAAGCGAGGGTAAAGAATCGTAAAGTGCGGAAAATTGGTGTTTATTTAGGAGAAATTATAATAAGGTCCTGTTTGGGTCGCATTCTCAATCTTCTACTTATTTTCAACCACACATTTTCAATAAAATAATATTTTTCATCACATCAATAACTTTTCCTTTTTTTTCACTACGTATTCACCATCACATTACAGAAAAATGCATTCTTTCCATTTTAATGTGCATCAAACACACTCTAAGCCCCTGTTTGTTTTGCATTTTAAGTAGAAATGATTTATATTTAAAGAGTCTATTGAAGATGATCTAACTACGTTGTATTGATTGTATTGAAATCTCAACAAGTAGAAGTAACGTTTACGTCAAGGGTGAACTGTTTAAATCCGTGCATTTGATTGTTTGTTTCCATTTTCTCTTATTGTATTGCTATTGGAATTAGGCTGCAGGTTGATTTAACTAAAAATTATATTTCAGTGGATTTTGATAAACGTTGATGAAAAGTTTATAAAAGCTATGAATTCCATAAAATTTATGGATTGAAATAAATTTAAAGGAAAACAAATTTAGATAATGAGGGGCCAAACACGAATTAGATTACCAATTACAGAGTCGATTGCATTTTACGTGTACCTTTTTATCTTTGATCATTTCAATTTTTTTGTTCGTAGGTTGGAGGTCAAGTCTAACGCCCTATTTATATTTTAATTTTTTAGAATTAATAAAAATTTTACTCTTGGGCTATGTGTAAAAAAAGGGGAATTAAAAGTTAGACGTAAGTGGACTTTTATTTTATGTTTAAAAGAAAAAAGAAATATGGGTTTAATTGTCATTTGCCGTCTTATCTTTTGGCAACTCCACGTTAACAATTCCCACTGGGAACATAGACGTCATTCTTGCCGCGAAATTTCCTCTCTCACTGATATTGCATCGAAGGTCCTCGATTATTATAGCCTAAATATCAGGCAATTTCAAACTTTTTTTTTTCCAGAATTTACGTCACCATTCTTTATATTTGCACCTGCACCCCCACTAGATTCCGTATAGCCACATCCCTCTAAAATTATTATTTCGTTAGACTGTTTTTGTTTAACTATAATCGAGCAATCTATTCTTGATTTTTTTTTATTTAAAAAAAAAAAAGAGGAGAAAAAGAAGAAGAAGAAATTTTAGAGAACAACTACTCAAATTTTATGTGGCTATGTGGGGATTAGAATAGATTTTCATTGTACAAAAGTACACTAACAATGAAGTTCGAAGCGAATATATTGACTATAGGACTTAATTAATTTGTTTAATTTTTATTAGAAAGCCTAACAATGAAGTCCGAAACGAATGTAGACTAAACATGACCCACTATGAACAAAATTTTTGTTTGCATCACTTTTTTAATAAATATAGCGCATTTGGTCGAACATAATAATGTAAAAGTTTCAAGTACTTAGATCTCAAATGTATTCACAATACGAGTTAGTTTATTGTTGTATTTGAAGAGTCCGCCAATGAAAGTTCAATTAGGAAAATATTGTCCTTTATTAAGTCGTCGACAACAAAAATATCATGTCCTTTTTTTTTTTATTTGTAAGCTTTACTTTGTGAACGTGTGTCTAAAGATCAACAAACACAATTCACAACAAGTCAACAAGCTCATATTTGTTGTCACATACCTCTTAGCTTCTTTCCTTCATGACTCCTAATTATTTGACAAACTCGTATCAGTGATTGAATGATAGTTTGATGGCATAGAATGAGAAGGGTATGCTTGATTATATTGAAAATCTGTAATTATGAAACGTTATTAAAGTATGAAAACATGTAAAAAATAATTGTAATAAGATATCGAATGCTTTAATTTTTTCACAATTTTTTTTACAAGTTTGATTGTGCTCCCTTAATTCAAAATGTCTTCATCCACCACCGGTGATAATATTTTATAGGAAGTTGATTGTAACCATCCAGATGATAATAGTGATGATCCTTCAAGATTCGTGGATGATTGAAATATATCTCACTATTTAGCTCAACAAAGCTATTTGGAGATAAGGTCAATCGATTATATATCATGCGGATTGAATATCATTATCAGAGTCCAATTCAGTTAAGTCTTGATAATTTTAGGTTAATCAATCTGGTATGAGCTTAAATGCAGGTTGTTTGTTATTTTACAACTTGGACCAAAAATGACATTGCATCAAGCCTTGTTATATATTTTGGGCCTTTTGAGCGAGTGAAATAATTCGTACCACCACAATGACTTAATAATATTGTTTTGTGTTAAGTACACACGACTATGCAATAATCCAAGTATTAGTAGTTTTTTGAGACAATACTAAATAAGACTTATTATTCTGTGGTAAACTTTGACTATTGTCATGTTTATCGTATGCATTTATGATCACAGTTGTCTACCGTTTCGTATGGTAAGAAATGCATTATTTGTGTGAACAAAATTAATGTGGAGTCCTATTGTTTTGATTGAATTCTATTTGATATCAAGAAGGTTCAAAAAATCGTAATTAAAAAGTTGAATGCCATCACAAGTAAAAGATGCGAAAATAATAGACACGGTATTGAAACAAGTGACTTTGGGCTAGGTCATGAGTTGAGAGAACGGAAACATGCGACTATTTTTAAGAGGAAAAATCATTTTAAAATTATTCAAATTTTCAATTGACGTTTGTTGATTAAGTGAACAAGAAAAAAGGTCAACAGAGACTTGGTCGTTACAAAATCAAAAAATTTAGAAACCTAAATATCGGGGAAAAAGGTTGATGATCTATTTGATATACATTCAATAGATTAGGGACCTATAATTCAAAATTGCCAATTCTCTTCGCTATTTTTATACTCTCTCTTTAACCATTTCCAGAGAGAGAAACTCTTGATGCCCTCTCCATCTTCCCCTTTTCAGCACAAGAAAAACCCTAATTTTATTGTTTTCTTCCCCATTTTATTTCATATCAATAATGAAGCTTCGCCCTCGTGGTGATGGTGCTTCGTCTTCCAAAGGTATTATTCCTTTTTAGTTATTTTTCTCTTTGTATCCTTATTTGCCCTTTTTCATCAGAAAACGTGTCGTTTCTTTTTATCTTTTTATTAATTTTATCTTTAGACTAGTTCTTATCTGTATATTTACTGCAGTCATATGCTTATTCGTGTGTATATTAATTATCGTGTTGAGTATTAAATTTGACTGTGGAAGTGATAGCAGGGAACATGAATCCCGAGTACATAGATGTCTCTGATGATGATCCTGATATGATAGATTTGGATGCCGATTATAATGCATTAAGTAATGAAGACTCAGAAGAAGAGGCTGTAATGGAAATTGGTGACGATGATTTTGGTGTGCCTAGTGTTTCAAAGAGGAGGAAAAGAGACTCGTCAAAGATGAGGGGAGAACAGAGCCATGAAGTAGAGAATGGTGGCATGGAAGGAGAGGGAGAAAGAGATATTGATAAGATTATTCCGGAAGAAGTTGAGGGGAATATGTTGGGGTTTGATTTTCCTGGAGTTGTTGAAGAGATGCGTGAAGCCATACATGAGAGAAAGAAGAAGAGTAAGAAAAAGAAAGAGGATAGACCCATATTAATGTGGGAAGTATTGGAACAAGAAAATGAGAGGTGGGTTGCAGAAAATTTGGCAAAAGACATTGACTTGAGCAATCAGAATGACATGGTGGCTGAAACTGTTGATCCTCCATCTGAATTGATAATGCCACTTCTGAGGTACCAGAAAGAATGGTTAGCTTGGTCTTTGAAGCAAGAAGAATCTACTATTAGAGGAGGCATTCTTGCGGATGAGATGGGGATGGGAAAGACTGTCCAGGCAATATCACTTGTTCTAGCTAAACGAGAAATCAGCCGAGCAGCTTTTGGGAATGAATTTCCTTCACCTTCTACCTCATCCACCACGAAGTCTCCAATAATTAAAGGAACACTTGTTATATGTCCGGTGGTGGCTGTGATGCAATGGGTAAGTGAGATAGAACGTTTCACTTCAAAAGGAAGCACGAAGGTGCTTGTTTATCACGGAGCCAACAGAGAAAGGAATATTTATCAGTTTTCTGAGTATGATTTTGTTATAACTACGTATTCAATTGTGGAGGCTGATTACAGGAAGTATTTGATGCCACCCAAAGAAAAATGCCAGTGGTGTGGAAAACTATTCTATGATCACAAGTTGAAAATTCACTTGAAATATTTTTGTGGACCTGGTGCTGAAAGGACTGATAAGCAGTCGAAGCAGAAGAGGAAGGATTACAAGCAGAAGAAAACATCTGACCCTGTGGTTGAAACTAAGAAGAGAAATCCCAAGAAAGGTGGGAATCATAATGATGGCGAGAAGGACATGGGAAATGGTGGTTTAATTGAAACTTCAGCTCCATCTGGACAATTCTCGCCTATAGGCAAATCTATATTACACTCTTTGGAATGGAATCGTATCATTTTGGATGAGGTGAGCTAGTAGGTTTGTTGTCTCTTAAATATGCACTTTTTATATTATAATTCCGAGAGTCCCCTACGGTTTATACTTTTAAATAGGATCAATCGTGAAGCAATACCACATACTCAGTGCGATTGTAGATTTATTTCTTGTGGGATTCATAGTGTAATTGTAGGTTTATTTCTTGTGGGATCTTGTTACATCGAATGTGAAGCAACACCACATACTCATAGTGTAATTGTAGATTTATTTCTTGTGGGATTCATAGCGTAATTGTAGATGTATTTCTTGTGGGATTTTTTTATGTCGAAAGATTCCTTTATTTATTTAATTTTCATCCTATAGATTTAAAATCACTGAATGGATCCCTTGAATTCTATATCATTGGGTACTTTTCACTACCCCTGCACTTCATGTTGGATGCCTCAGCTATCAACTCCTGCTTTTCCCTTGCTCGTTATTTATTAGCTTTGAGATGCAAAATTAATAATAATACATAAAAATTTGTTAGGACTATTGCCGGTAAAGAGTTTCATGCTACAGTCTTCTCGGTTTTTCCATTATTCATTGTATCCTTGTGGCAGAGGCTTGAACCTATCAAGTTAAGCATTTAGGAATAAACCTGTTAATTTGCCCTGCATTTTGCTTTTTCATTAAATCTTAATGGACTATGGTGATCATCTACGAGTCAGAATGTGAAGTGCCTTCTTTATTATAAAGCACAATGAACTATTGACATATTTCATGGACACACAAATGATCCAGCATATAGAAATAGCAGAATTGGTGATTGGATGCCATGTGTTAGGATGCTAGTGGAATCTTCTGCGCTAGTGAACCATCTCTGAGTTGAATCTCCTAGTTCATCTTCATGGTCCATTAATATCAAATTTTTCATTGTTTTGAAATTTATCTTTATTGTTCTTAAGTGCTCCTCTCTCTCTCTCTCTCTCTCTCTCTCTCTCGCTCGCGCTCTTGTGGTGTTATTATTTTTTCTAACAAGTCTACATCAGTGGCTGTACTTGTTCATTTGCTCATTCTGCATGTAAGGCTTTTGAACGAGTTTTTGGCTCTTCCAGTCTTTCTCTGCCCTACTTAAAAAGACTGACTGTATTTTCTGACATAGGCTCATTATATAAAAGACAGACGAAGTAATACAACCAGAGCAGTTCTTGCTTTACAATCTTCATATAAGTGGGCTTTAAGTGGCACACCCCTCCAGAATCGTGTTGGAGAGCTCTACTCACTTGTAAGTTATTCTGACAGTGACAGTATATTAGTTTGGTCATGCAATTTTATATTTAGATCTCACAAAAGATACTTTGCATTCATGCAGGTTCGCTTTCTGCAGATAGTTCCTTACTCATATTACTTCTGCAAGGACTGTGATTGCCGTTCGCTAGATTATAGGTACAGTTGAAGCAATTCCATTTGTAACGGTTAAACTAAACCGTTCACTCTAACCGATATGATCCCCCCAGCCCCTAAACCCAAAGAGAAATAGAAAAAATAAATCTGGAAAATGAAACAACAGGCCTGCTTGTACAAGTATGAAGTTTGATTATTTTAATTTGTTAGTATGCCTCCCAATAAATCCACAACTGTGGCAACTTGCTGGAGAACTTATAATTATGTTGTGCAAAGAGCAATATTGTTTGCTAGCTCCTTATAGCCGGGACTTGTGCCGTATGCACTCTTTATTTCTTTTCCTTTGCTGCCTGTGGAAAAAGAAATAGTTTTGGCTAGCTCCGTTCACTCCTTATGTCTTTGTGCTAAATGCAGCCTTCTACTAAATTTTTAATGTCATGTTTCTATATTTCATGCTCCATGAAAGTATAACATTGATATTTTCCCCTCTATCCAACAAATGAGTTGTTCCTTGCTGTCTTAGAGTGAATTTGAACATGACATCAAAATCCTCCATTTTACTGACTCATGTTATTTTATTACTACCATCTACATATCAGACTCTACTTTTCGAATTGATTGATTTGTAATGGTTGTCATCAAATCACCAACGTGGACTTTTAACATTAGTAACATTGAGACCTTAAATTTGTTTGATTTTAACTTTATTCCATGTATTAACATATTTCATCACCAATAATGAATGTTTGAACTTTGTTTATGAGTACAGTACCTCGACAGAGTGCTCGCACTGCCCTCATAAAGCTGTACGACACTTTTGCTGGTGGAACAGAGTGAGTTGCTAATTCTATATTGCTGTTTTTCTGTTTTCCAGTTATTTTTAGTGTACACAGTGTGCTGAGATGGTGAGGCCGTGATATCTTTCTTTTTTCAGTATGTTTCAACACCAATTCAGAATTATGGAAATTCTGGGCCTGGTAGGGATGCTATGATTTTGTTGAAGCACAAAATTTTGAAAACCATAGTGTTGAGACGTACCAAAAAGGGCAGGGCTGCTGATCTTGCACTTCCTCCTAGAATTGTATGTTTCTGAGGTTAGTATAATTCTTCTGTTCGGAAGTTTGTTCTATTTAGTTGATCTCTTAATTGTAATTCAGGTTAACTTGAGGCGGCACACTCTAGATATTAGAGAAGATGATTATTATACAGCAATGTACAATGAGAGCCGGGCACAGTTTAATACGTATGTCATCTATTATTCATCTTTGTACTTTTGACTTGTTTAATTGGAGTTTTGATGGTTGACTTTTTGGGCAGTCTCTTGGTTTGCAGCTCTTTACTGCTTTGACTCTTTTTAAAGTACTGAAGTGGTTATTCCATTTGGCCTCTTACAAAATTTGTCCGTGAAGTTTATAGATGCCTCTTTTTTAGCCGAATGACTGGTTTATGTTGCATGTTTTGGCCTTTTTCAAGTTAATTTTGTTCGATGATTATTGCTGTTTCCGCTTCCAAGTTGCTCGTCTTTGAATGATGCTCTCCTGAAGTTTCAAAGTCTTGTATGGCTGATGTATTGACCTCGCCTGCTGAGTCTTCCTGAGTTATTGGCTTATGTTTTGTTTCCTTTCAGGGATTAAAAATTGAGGCAGCCTTCATATGCTGTATGTCTGTATGTCTTTGCTACGATGCTTAATTGTATATGAGCATTTGATTATGAAGTGTGCTGTGAATTCATTTTGCCTTTTCTTTTTGCTTCATCTGTTGTTAAATTACCATTTTAACATTATTAGAGGTTTCGACTTTTTTGCTGATAATGTAAGAATTTTATTTTTTCTAAGGTTCGTTCTTGTTTATCCATATACTTTTCTATCTGCAGATTTGTGGAGGCAGGGACTGTGATGAATAACTATGCTCACATATTTGATCTTCTAACGCGTCTACGACAGGTTGTAGGTTCTTCTGCTCTATTGCGATCTTGATATATTTTAATGTAATATATTGTTAAATGCATTCCTGGAGTTCATATATATATATATTTTTTCAAGACGGGAAGGAATGTTATGAGCTTACACTATTATCTGTGTTTACAAATTATTATTTTTTAGAATGTTTGCTGTCTTGACAAGTATAATTCTGCAACTGTTGATGGTTATTCATCACGTGTTTTGCCTCTAGAAGAAATAAATAGTTATGAATAAGCTTACTGTATATTTACAGGAGAACTAATGTGTAAGTCCATTATCAGTATTCAGGAGTTGTTATTACCTAAAAGTTATTAGATGGCCACATGATGTCCATTGATTTAAAAGATATCTCTTCTTAACTTCAGTTCATTCACATATTATCTACTAGGAGAGGACATAGTGAGTAATTTCAAAGGTATTTTTTTGAAATCCTGTCTTCTCTTGATGTAAATGCTGCCTATTTTTTTCATGTAAACAGTATCAGCATTGACAAACCATTTAAAATTATACTATATTTATAACTTTGGGTTTTATTTAAATCATTGGTATCATCCATTATAGAGACAACTCCCATTCCTTTGTTGATTAATACCATAATTTTTCTCTGCCTATGCATTTTGAAAATGATGGTTTCTTACCTGGTAAAATATTGTATTGTGCACATGGCTTCATTTCTGCACATTTATTGTTATGTGACTTGGAAATGCTGACCGGATTAGGAATTATGTTGATTTTATTCACTTTATAATGATCGTTTTCAAAGAATTGCATATTTGAACTAGCTGTGACGTCATATATAGTTTGTCTTGTTGAAGTAAGTAGCAATACTAGCATTAGCTAAATCTAGATATGATTAGTATTTTTACCTAGCTTCTTCTGGATTGGCATCTGGCTAAATTAGTTGAGGTTCTGCAAATCAAACACTCGCTTATTTTTATGTCCCAATGTCTGATTGATCTCTCTTACTATGATAGGCAGTTGATCATCCTTACCTTGTGGAATATTCTCTTACTGCAATGGAAAGGAAGGGTAAATCAGTTGATACTAGCAATGGTGAACAATGTAGCTTGTGTCACGATCTTGTAGAAGATCCTGTTGTAAGTTGTTACTTCATTCTATTTGGTATGTTATGTTTGGTCCTTCTATGTGGTAGAGAACCTGGCAAAATATAAGGACTGAAGTAATATACTCAGCGTGTAATTTATTCTTTAAGATTTTCCAAATTTCCGTTTGGAAATGCTTATTTCAAATTGTTGTATAGACAATGTTGAACAATAATTCTCCTGCTTTTGGATTATCCTTTATTGGATGGTTGAATTTTGAATACACCAGTTACATATTTGTGTCCACTTCCTTTTGTGTGTCACGTGACCTTGTCTATTGATATTGCCTTTGATATTGGGGGGTGGACGTTGGTGTGAAGTTTCTGGGTATGCATTGCACAACTTGGTTTGACATCTTTTTGGCTATGGGTCTTTGAATAACATATTGGTTAATAAGACAGATCAATTTCTTTAATTATTCAAGATTACTACACTCTTTTGCTCATTTTCGAGGTAGTTGTCATCAAGTTTGATCTGAATTACTAATATATTGAGAAAATGATCGAGCATCCTCCTGCAGTTTATCGTCTAGTTAGTTTACTAGTTTACTACGATTTATTTTATTTCTGATCTCAGTGCTCGTCTGCTATATTCCTGGACCATCAAAGGATCTTGTCTTGCCTTGTCACTTTTTTTGTTAGTTCTCTCTTTCCAATACATATTTTGTCATTACTTCAGGTGACATCATGTTCACACGTCTTCTGCAAATCGTGTTTGATTGATTATTCTGCTAGCAAGGGACAGGCCTCCTGCCCTTTGTGTTCAAAGCCACTTACTGTTGATTTCACTGCCAACAAGGATAGTAAGGAGCAGAATGCAAGAACCACCATTAGAGGGTTCAGGCCCTCTAGTATTTTGAATAGAATTCAGCTCAATGATTTCCAGACAAGCACCAAAATAGATGCTTTGGTATGTAAAGCTTGAAACCAAA
>CAIGRK010351432.1:0-13336 GCA_903798315.1 Fraxinus greggii | reverse complement strand
TCAATAAAAATTTGCCTCATTGTCAACGATTAATTTTTATCATATATTTCATGAAAACTACATCTTTTCAAAAATAAGTTTTATCAATTCCTATCAAAATCTACTAAAAATCTGATTTTTATCTAAACTAAACATGGGCTATATAGTCTTTTTACCTTATCTGACTTAAGTCGGAAGCACAATATAGATATCAAAATTAAAGAGTCTCAAAATATAAAACTACAATAAATTTAAATGGAAGTAACGTCTAAACGATTATTGTGGAAATTAACTCTTCAAATTATTAATTTCAGGCTCTCTAACACTTGGCATCTTTGAATTTTCTCTTTATTTTTCTTTTGTAACATTCACATGATCCAGAACTTCAAACCATAGGGATCTTGTGATTTATGGGGTATGAAGATAGTAGTTATTCTGCATGACATATTTTCCAGCAAAATTGTGGAGAATGCATCTATTATTATTTTTTATTTCATTTACTTTTTTTTCCCCATATTTCTATAGTCCAATTTGTTGATTATTTGTTAAATTTACAACGTTGGTGATAAAGACGGTTCACTGGAGTTATGTGATAAAAAATATAAGTTAAAATAAAGATATAATAATCTTTTTAATCAAAATCTTTCTTTTCTAAGTATTTAGACGAAAACTGTCTGGTATGAACTCAACACCTATCTGGCAAGAAATATAAACAGGAGACATAAATGTCAAGAAACGTAGAAATTACTAGTCGGGGTCCCTTGAGAATGCGAAAATTCTATTGGTCATAAACCGATGACCACTCCCCACATGATTTTCTCAATAACACCAAGAGAAAAAGACCTTAAATGGAAATAATCTATTAGTCGAGGTCCCCCTTGCGAATGCGAAGATTCTACTAGTCTTGAATCGATGGCCCCACTATGATCTTCTCAATTATCATGAAAGCTCATTTTCTACCATAAAAGATGATGGAAGGTGCTGAAGTCAATTGTTATAGTTATTAGGGATAAACAAACGTTTTTTGGATAAAATATGGATTAGGCTTTTTTGACAAGGATACACATCAGTTTTCCACTTCACGCGTATTGTGGGGAACAAAAAGTCTTAGGCGCCGATTGACAGGAGAAGAAAATATAAAGTTCATATTTTATCAAGAAAATTCATTAATGTTCAACCAAATATTCATTTTTTCAGTAAACAATGAACCTAATAAAAAAATTATTAGGAATTATTGTTGTTAGAATTTGAGAGTGACCTGAATTCTTTGTCGAAGATAATTTGGAGTGCAAATTAAGAGAAATTCTATTTGGAATGCTATTGTTGAACTCTATTCAACTTTACGTTGCGATTTCTAATTGAAATTCTACTTGGAAGACCATTGGGAATAAAAAAATTTGTTTAATTTGAAAAGGACATTGCAATGAAGAAAAACTCTTTGGAAGACAATTTGGACGGAGATGGACGCCTAGACGCCACCTATGTAAAAGTGGTACAAAGAACCGGTGCCAAGGCGTCCAGCACCTCGAAGAGTGGCACCATGGCGCTGCAACGCTGTTTAGCATATTTTTCTTCCCCTGCTTCATTTTGGATTCCATTTTTGATATTCTACTTCAACTACAACTCTCCTACTATAAGGGTATGGACGTCCCCTATTTGATCCCTATATATAGTTGGCTCTTCATTTTGATTTAGTGAGAAGTTAGAAAAAGTTAGACAAATATAAACACATAATTTTTGTATTTTTTCTCCATATTATAATAAAGTCTCAATTCTCTACAAAATTATATTGTTCTTTTGTTCTCGTAACCTTTACTTCAGATTATAGCTATAATATCTTATTTTCTCACAACAAACTGTTACTAGAATATTATAGTTTTCATAACAATTGGTCTCAGAGTATTTGGTGTTGAAATTTTTGAAAAGATCGAGATTTTTCTTGATAACAATAATAAAGTATGATATTCCACTATCATATTGCAATACAAGAATCTCTTTGTGGCAGGTAAATAAGCGAGCAGTACTTGTTTAGATAAATTTGAATGATGCATTGTTGGGATTTGATAAGATGCCGACAACTTGGACTATCGAGGAGAAACGACGGAGAGATCGAAAAATCCTATCTCAAATACATCTTTGTCTTTTAAATAATATTCTTCAGGACGTTTTGAAAAAAGTCAGCTTCTGCTTTATGTTCACAATTGGAGCAATTATATATGACGAAGATTCTCACTAGCAAATTACATCTGAAGCAACGTCTATATTCTCATCGTATGATAGAAGGTAAATTTCTTGAGGATCACCTAGCTACTTTTAAAGAAATCATCGCTAATTTGGAGACGCTGGAGGTCAAATATGATGAATAAAACTCGTGATTGATTTTATTGTGTTCATTGTCCGCTTCATACATGTCTTTTAAAGACACAATTTTATATAGTTGTGATACTCTCGTCATTGAAGAAGTCTATGATGCTCTATATTCAAATGAGAAAATGAAGCATCTTGTAGAATTTGGGGATCATGGAGATAATCTCATTATTCATGGTGCTCGATCGAGGGGTAAGTCAAAAATTTAACTTCAAATTTTGTAATTATTGCAAGAAAAATGGCACTTGGTAAACTATTGTTATAAGTTGCAAAATAAATCAAAGTTAACCTACAAATCAATAATCAGAAACTTCAGGAGAAACAAGTACTGCGGAAAATCCTAGCAGTGATTGAGAGTTTCTACTTATGTCCGACTACAACTCCAAACCTGATGAGGCTTGAATTTTGAATACATCTTGCACTTTCCATATGTCACCCAATCAGGAGTTGTTTTCAACATATGAAGAAATTTCAAAAGATATTGCGATGACCAATAATAACACACATTGTCGGATAGTCGGTATTGGTCGAATCTGAATAAAGATGTTTGATGAGATGGTTAGAACACTTGATGCAGTGAGACACATTCCAATTTTAAAGAGAAATCTTATCTCTTTAAGTATTATTGATTCAAAATGGTACATGTACAATGTTGAAGGTGGAGTTCTGAATGTTATCAAAGGATCCTTGCCCTATGTTGTGCTGTGTTGATGGGACATAGAAAATCTCATTTATATATCTTGCAGGGTGATATGGAATCTTCGATTAATTAGCATATTTTAAGAACTCTGGTCGATTTAGAGTTGCTTCTGTATCGCTGGAGTCTAATTTGGGGTCTTTTAAGAATTCATCACAGTTAAATTTTGAAGATATGTGTAAATCCGTCTTGCCACCATTATCGATTGTGTCACCGTATTCAATTACTATAAATAGACGCAGTTTTTGCCATAAGATTCCACATGTGTACAATTCTGCTGCTTTTGTTGATGATTTGAATGCGGTTAAGACTATTGATTCTAACCAAGATCCTTCTATTGATACATTCAATTGTGATTCTGTTACAGGGTTTGTTTCAGTCTTGTTTAATGGTCATTAGATCACTTTTTTCCCCAGATGGGATAGCAGAGATGAAGAACATTTCCAGTTGAAGGTGGAAATTGTTAGAATTTAGGTGTGACCCGAATTCTTTGTTGAAGATAATTGGGAGTTCTAATTAAAGTACACATTAAGAGAAATTCTATTTGAAATGCTATTGTTTAATCGTATTCAAGTTTACTTGACGAATTCTAATTGAAATTCTACTTGAAAGCTCATTGGAAGTAGGATATTGTGTTTGATTTGAAGAAGACATTGGAATGAAGAAAAACTTCCTTGGAAGACAATTTGAACGGGGACGGGGTATCTGGGAGCGGGGACGCGGCGTCTAGGCGCCACCCACATAAAAGTGGGAGAGAGTAGCGCCTCTGATTAGCGTATTTTCTTCCCCTACTCCTTTTTAATCTTCATTTTGACATTTTACTTCAACTACAACTCTACAATACGGGTTTGAAAGTTCCTTATTTGTTCCATATATATTGGCTCTTCATTATGATTTAGTGAAAAGTTAGAAGATGTTAGACAAATTATAAACACATAATCTTTGTATTTTTTTCCATATTATATTGAAGTCTTAATTCTCTGTAAAATTATATTGTTTTTGTGATATTTACTTGATATTGTGATTATAATATTTTATTTTTTCACAACAAACTAGTATTAAAGTATTTCAGTTTTCATAACAATTGCCATATTTAACATATGGAAGAATTTTTAAATAGCAATCATTTTTATAATGGGAAAGTGATATAACTATATTCTTAAATATTGAGTA
The DNA here is from genome assembly GCA_903798315.1 of Fraxinus greggii. Lineage (NCBI taxonomy): Eukaryota > Viridiplantae > Streptophyta > Magnoliopsida > Lamiales > Oleaceae > Fraxinus > Fraxinus greggii. The sequence goes on along the minus strand of CAIGRK010351432.1, from coordinate 9,120 downwards.
ACGTTGTTTTGATCATCATAATTATCAAGTCGTATTTCATCACCTACTCTGCTGAGTCATTCATTCACTCATGTTTCCTTGTCATAACATTTTTTTTCCTACATACTTCCATGGTAAGAGTTAAAACAACAAATTTGAGTTTGACATCTTAACATCTTATCACATCGTTTGACAAATTTAACATCTTATCGCATCGTTTTCCAAAGGATTTTATAATAGGTGGAGAATTTAGTAAGAAATTATCCATTAAGACCAACACTAATGGATGAAAAGCTAAGGTGTTCAAGTCACATGATAAAAGTTTCTCCACAAAACTTTGTTTCACGTGATGATCTGAAAAATCTACATTAACAATTCATATTAAAACGTCACTAGAAAATATTGTGTAGCAATTCACCCAAAGTTTTGGTCGTGACAGTACAGAAGGTGGCCTTCTTTGCCTTCCACTTAAACTGTAAGGAAATGCTCAAATCCAATTCCATTTACACGGAAAGTTTTATAGGATTTTTCTATTCATGTGCAAGTAATCTTGCGTCTTCACAGACATGTCTATTTCACCACGAGATTATTATTAAAAATTTAATCAATCTCGTCCATTAGTGTAAAGTCCATTATTTTAATTTGTCATATTTTTCTTTATCACTCTCAAATTTAGCGCCGTGAACTTTTTCTTTTTATTGTTCTTCGTGAATTAAGTTTACGATATCCTTATATACTAAGCATAACTATAAGAACACCAACAGTTGACGAAGATTATAGACTACAATTAAAAATCCCTAATAGTAAATGAGAACTCAAAATTTTCATATTCATGTCTTATTTTTAGACTAAACATGATTAAAAAAGAATAAAAAAAATTATAATATGTATGTCACCAAATTCATTTTTGTCCAATACTAGTGAAATTTATTCTACCCGTGACCTAAGGAGCCTATATATAGCGGTATTTAACCCATAAACATATTCCATTTTAATATTTTTCACAAGCAGAAATTTAGATAGTTTTGACTTACAGAAAGTGAACAAGAAATGTAGAAAGAAGAAATTCAATTCAGTCAAAAGATGAACTATTTCTCCATAGGTTGAAATTTCTTATCGGCACATGTCTCTCAAGATACAATGATCACTTTTTGTAATAGAAGCATTTCAAATTACGAAAACAACGAACTAAATGACGTTCAGAACTCTCTTTATTAAGAGAAGTGTACTCAAAATCCATGCAGGAACTATTTTGGACTAAAATATAAAAGTTTCAGAGTGTAGAGATGGATCGATACAAACTCTGTAGAATGTGGGGACCTAATGTTGAAAAGGTCTCGTGTACAAAAGACACATTTTTTACAGCTCTGTTTGATAAACATTAAAATTTTCATTTTCATTCTTCTACTCATTTTCAACCACACATTTTTCAATAAAATAATATTTTCCGTTACATCAATAACTTTTCCTTTTTTTTCAACCACACATTCTTCATCAATCTACTATTTCAGAATACATTCTTCCAAGATAATGTGTCTCAAACACACCCTATAATAGAACATAACAATTGGAGTCTCTCCATATTTGAAGAGACCCACTAGTCTAAAAATGACAAGTTCGAAAAGATGGATTGTGAATTTGGAAGATATAGAGATGTTGAAAAGTTATGTTTAAAAAGTGTGATTATTGAAAGTTAACACAACTATTGAAATGCCTCTATTTGAAGAAACAAGATAGTCTAGAAAGGAAATGTTTAAACAGACGTGTATGGCTAAATTAAACATATCTCTTTTAAGTCAATTTATTAGGGAAGATTGCGCTACTTGTTGCGTCTAAATTAAACAACAATACTACTGATTTTGACCACAATCATTACATCACTGCCCAAATTTTTGCCACATAAGGGGAGCGTCAAATACATTTTCAACCAAGGTATTCCATGTCATTTGTATTGCTCCATACCCATTGAAAGGAAATTGAAAAATTATTATTTAATTTTATTTCCATAAAATTATGATTGGGCCTAACCCACGACCCCAACTGAACCCAGCCTATCCAACGACAATGCAAAAGCTTTGTTCCAAATTCACAAGGCGGTAGGTCATTGCCTTCCAAAGATTGTCGATAGCCTTTGGGCCAATCCCAACTCTTGAACTAGGGCTATAAAAACTAGGGAAAAATACATATATAATTATAAATGTTTCAAAACACATTTTCACAGATAACAAATTTGTGAGATTTTTCAAAAATTAGGTCATCATGACATCTTATAAAGTATTGTGACCTTTAATTTAGTTAAACAGATTATGATCATGATAATATACAATTTATGATCACGATCACATACTAATCACTATTTATACAAAATTATAGTCAGAGACAATTTATGAGGTCAAAATAATTTAAGTCATAAATCACATATTTAATAAGTCACGAATTATTGTCATAAATTACACAATTAACTAATTACAATTATCTAATTAACTAGTTACTATCACTCTTCATCTCACCCTATCCCACCTTACTCTACCACCGTCGGCTCCCACCTTACTCTACCACCGTCGGCACCACCCAAATCGCCGCAATCACCTCAAATCCACAATCCACCACCATCACCATCACCACCTTTACCTCATCCACAACCACTAGACTTCATTTGCACCTCAAATTCACCACACCACCTCCACAACAAAAGCAGTAGTAGCACCACCACCACAACCACCCTACTACAAAATTTCAGCCCATTTTTGTCTAACTACCATGAAATCCTTGTGTGGAGCTCTAATTACAACAGCCACAACAGCAATCATTTCAACATCAGACATTATACTAATATGATTCAGAAATCTCCGACTCAGCCAAATTTCCTTTTCCTTTACCACCCTTTGACACCATTGTTATGCCTCCAGATACACTCCTCCATAGCTTCCACTTCCTGCCCTTATCCCCCATCATTCTCAGATTCATTTGACCCGACTTTTTCAGACCAATAAGTAATTTAATTGGGTAGTTGGTTTTTGGTGACGAAGGTTAGAGTTTAACAATGGCCGGTGACAGTGTAAATAGATAGAGAGAGTGAATATATAAATAAATCTATCTCCCTCAGATTACACAGAACAAATGATCATGCTGTCTCTGCTTTTTCCTGAAGTATCAAATGGGGGGACTTGCACAGTTGCATAAACTACCAGGGGCATCAATGTTGACTAATAATTGTCACTAAAAAATCTTAACTCTACTTCTAATCGTAAGAAAAAGTAGGAAAATTGAATTTCAAATTTCATCCAGATGTATTATCAGTGTCATCAGAATGTTATGATGACTTGTTCATCAAAAAAGCTATGTCGTCTTGCTGTTTTTTAAGATAACTTTGTGCAGTTGCATTCATTATCTGAACAAAAAAGTTCATTAGCATGAACCACACCACGGTATTCCATATGAAGGAGATCGAGAAATCCCATTCCTTCACCTGATAAGAATACGTAAATTGTAAGTAAGAAAATAAAACAATAATCTATCGGGGAAAAATAAAGACGGGTGTACCTCAACATTTGATGGAACATGAGGTTTTGTGGCCAAATACTTGTCCTTCATTATATGAAGTTTTACTACGAGGTTGGGTAGGAGAGAATCGAAACCAGGTAGAAAACTGAGCATCTGAATTAGTTCATTTTCTATCCAGTCAAGAAGTTGATTGTTGCACATGGAAATAATAAAAACTGTCTGCAGAAGAAAAATTGAAATCTAATAAATATATATCTTAGTAAGTCAAATGTCTCCCGTTCAAGTCATCACAGAAAAAAGCGCATATTTATCTTAAAAGGAAAACCAACGAAGACAATCCATGACATCTAAAAACCTGTATATGAGTTTTGATGAGTGCTTTCCCAATCACCGTTGCTAGAAAAAACTCCCAAAAAGGAATCCCAAATTGTCCACACATTATTCCTGCTAGATCAAACAAAGGATTTGGCACCTAGAAATATTTTTCAATCAACAACATAATCAGTAAAAAAATTTCCAAAAAAAGGAACTCTTCTACTTTAACCCTTTATTTCTATTAAACAGTGCGACTCGAGAAGCAAATTCCAGGAAAAATAATACGAGTTTATAAAAGTTGAAAATAGCACAAATGAAATAATATCATGTACAATAGTGAGCTAAATGCAATGAGTCACAACCAAAAATTGGGTGTATAATATTGAACTGACCGAAGCAAGAACGAGGATCGTGAAGAAATTCAAGTATTGGGCATGAGACAGGAACCAGTGCTTAATTTGATTAAGACGGGCATGCATGAATCCATTATCTTTGGTAGGGGAAGCATCAATTTCTTCGATAGCATTCACTTTACCACCGGAAATCTTTGCTGTAGAAAGAACAAGATATGTTTAAGGACCTTAAGCTGTCAAGATATATCTTGCCATTAAAACAGATAACAAGAAGATAACCTGTTCAAAAAAAAAAATTACAATGCATTCAGTTCATATAAGATCGCACAATCAATTTAGTGTTCAGATGCAGGCAGGCAGCAGGTATAAAGGTATTAGGTATGTTATACATCAACATTTAATACCTTTTTATTACTATATTGAAGCTAATTATTATTAGAGTCCTATTTAGTGCAGAATATGACCTATAACTTAAAAGGAAGCCAAAGATTTCACCGTATGTCAAGTACAACAAAGAGTGTGAGAAGATTTCATGAGTGACTGTGGCCCCTGCCTACCCTCTATCTCTGTCAGTGGTAACTCAATTTCTTGTATTCATGTTTACATATCCTAAGAAGAGTCTATCCTCAATAATAACAAATACATTTTCCATCTAAATATCCATACTACAAAGGAACTTTGCCAAAGATAAAGAACTATAAAAACCTAACATATGATGCACTGACACGGACAAGTGTTGCTGATGTGTGACGTGATTTTCCAAAAAAGTATTGTCACGTCACCGACACATTGATTAAATTCTTTAAAATTCTTCATTTACATTATAACTTTGGTTTTATACTTATTATTAATTTTTCTCGTTGAAATCTTTTAAATTAGAGCACCTATCTATTTGTAATATTATAATAACTTCATCATACATTAATGCTGTCAAAGTAGAGTGTCCGAGAAGTGTTAATTTAACACGACACGACACGTGTCAAACACGGACATACCACTTTATTTAAAGTGTCAATGCAACATAGAACATAACAAATTATACCTGCCCTTGAAATAAAATATGGGGGAAGTTCGCCAAGTGCAGTCCCAAGGCCCCAAAGAATTGCCTCTAATTGGACCTGGGGCAATATGCTGCTAAGTGGAATCTGTGTACCATGCGACGACAAAAACAACGGTGGCCTAAATTCTGCACAGTCCTTGCCAAGCCACGAAGGGCCTCTTTTTAATTGTATGGTATCATATGGAGCACTTTTGATGTCAACTCGGCCACATTGAATTGCTTTTATAGTGAATAACGCAATATGGGGTCCCAGATAGAGCACAAATGTGTGCAGCCCAGATCCTGATAGTGAAACACCAAAATAATTTCAAAAAAAAATTCGGTAAAGGCCTTTCAATGTATAGAAATATAATTCTCATACTTCCAAAACAATTACGGGATTGATTTCTGAATTAGATATTTTAATGCATCTTCAGCAGAAAATAATTTAAAATCACTCGTAACAATTTCCAGCAAGAAGATTTTATCACCCACTATAAAGAAGTTTTTGCCTAATAGTAATCTATCATTATAATGAGGAATTTCTAGGAAAATGTTTATCTATAATTGATTTACTTACCAAGACCAATGGAAGATGCAACACCAAGAGCCACCCACCAGAATCCAAACTGTATATAATGTAGAACTTCCTCAACATGCTGCACAAACATAAGAATGACGTATAGCCATTATGAACAATAATCTAAGATGCAACAAATACGTCATCACAAAATAAAGCAAGAAATTGGAATCAGAATAGACAACCAATATAAAATATTTTCCTCTCCTGAAATAGAAATATGGAGCCTTGAATTTTAATAAATAGACAAAATCAACCAACAAACTGATATAACAGGGGTCGTCCTAGAAAGTAATGTGAATTTATAATTCCAACCCAATGATATCAATATATTTCAATTTGCTTACTTGGCCAAGCTAAAAAACTTATAAAATAGATAATTTCAATTACCTTCTCATGAGGACCATCAATAGTCACAAGAAGTACCCCGGCTAAAATAACAATGGAACTCAAAAGCATAAGCCTGCCACTGAGTGACAAAAGGTATGATATTGATCGCCTGACATATTGTATGACAGCTAGAATGAACAGCTTTAACGTTTTTGTAGGTTGGGTCGTCAGCGTCAAATTTTCTAGCTCTTGCTGACGCTTTGCATGGAGTCCTGCAAAAGTAAATAATGTTACAACTGAAGGGAATATAAATAAGACTCATTTATTAGAAGTAAAATCTGAACACATTTTCTTTTCCTAAAATTAGATTGCAGCAGGGATGCACTATGACATTTTCTGTTGGGGCCATTTGCATAGAATGTTAATGTTCCCCTAGAAGACACTTGGTGAAATACCCGAACCAACTATTTGACAGCATTGCAGAATTTCTATGAAGATTTGCATCAACTTCACCGATTTACACCTCCTGTTTTGGTGTTTTTGTTTAGCTAGTTGGGTGGTAAAGAAACTCAATTTCATCTCTTAAGTGTTCCCTGTTGAACCTGCTAAATGCTAACTTCATTCATCATTATTTTGTTCCCTTAAAACAATCATATCTACCAAAAAAAAATAATAATAAAATAAAAATTCCAAGCTTCTAGAAGTCAAATTTATTATTTCTTGGTCTTGCCAAGGAAGAATGATATTAGATTAGAGAAAAATAACGCTATTTTCCAAAAATATGTGAAGAGGAAACTAGGTACTTTTGCAGGAATTCTCCATTTTGACTGCATATGAGAAGCAACAACTATCTAAGAACATAATGACAAACATATCTAAACACCAACAGCATTCTCCCTCTCTCTCTCACACACACATATGCAGTCATTTGAAATGGAGAATGGAAACAATAATGGCAGAAGAAGATAATCATTAATCTCCCTACTCGAGTTGTTTTGCAATTTTCGACCTTTATAGAGATGGTTTATAGCACTGGTAAAGTAATAGTCACACAATTAATGATGAAGTGAAAAGAGTTTATTCACCTTTTGGATTGGTCTTTGAAATGATTATTTGAGTCACATTATTTTGGAAGAATGTATTTTGGAATAGTAGATTGTTAGAGAATGTGTGATTGAAAAAGAAAGAAAAGTTATTGATGTGATGTAAAACATTATTTTATTGAAGAATGTGTTATTTAAAATGAGTAGAAGAATGAAAATGAAAATTTTAATGTGGCTCAAACAGGGGATTAGCAAAATCATAACTGGAATAGGATATAATCTTAGAACAATTAAAAACTGAAGAGGCCATAAAATTGAGAGAAAGCATTCTTCTGGTTTCGTAAGTCCCTCATACCCTCGAGTACCCACTACTCCATCATATGTTCCAACAAGTCAACTAGAGTGAACACTTAAGAATTTTTGATATCTACCAAAGAAAACTTCCGAAGGCTGCAGTCACGCATGCTTCGCTAACTTTAAAGTGAAAAATATTCACTATCAATTCACTGTGTGAATTCACTCGCAATTTCACCGTCATGGCGCACCAGTCATTAACTTTGTGACTTTTTATTCTTCAAATTCTGGGAAGAATCAAAAACTTGCAAGCAAGAACGTAGTCCATGGTTCATGAATGCACGCCAGAGCCAAGTTTTAGGATGCAAATTGGTAAAGCCTTTATAAATGAAAACACAGAGTCTATGCAAGCAAATCCAGCTCCATGAAAAGAAAGAATAACTACCTTCTTTTAACCACAAAAATTAGACGAGGATATCACATTAAACTTTCCAGTTTATTCACTTGGGAAGGATTTCAAGCCCATTAACCCAATTTGCTTCTCGTCTCTGCCCTCATGGCTTAACTATTTAAACAAGACACCATCTTTCTAACCCTCCTCAATATTTGCAGTCTCTGGCACAACAAGCTTGTATGTCAAACTCCAATTAAAGAGAGAATACAGTGCCTTACATAAGTGAACTAGTTTTACAAATTATCCCTACCAAGTTCGAACATACTTTCGGTAGTTCAGTATTTGAGATCCACCCTACCAAGATACGTCAGTAACTTCACCTTCTACCCGCTTTGGAACAACAACAAATTCGAAATACCAATCTTTGGTGCTTAGCTTTTCCTTCGTTCTCTATATTTATTACTTTCTTGCAGAAAAACTTTGTTAAATGGGTCTAAATTTGAATTAACTGATACCCTACAAAGTGAAGCTTGTTAAAAGTCCATGATTGTGATAATAGATAAGCTCATCACAACCACATTCATCTGCCATGCACTCCTCTCTATCAAAAAATTATGAACAACATAGAAATCACCACACCCATCAAAATGCACAATAAGAAAGAATGTATTAAAATTTCTTTTTTCTACAAGAACCAGAGAAACCCAGATTAAACAGCCACAGAATTTCAAGTAGAAATAAGCAACTCGCCTGCGATCGACATGGAACGAGAATATTTCTGCGAAGTTGAATTTTTTTTGGACCCCATATATTCTCTCTTGTATAGGCTTTCACCCGCCGGCCGCCGTCGTACTCAATCCCACTCCTCGTTGTGATGTATGGACAAATGTATCTATGAATCCAAGATTATTGGATTAAATAGTTCTGAGGATTGTGAAAGAAAAACACGCCAACTTTGGCGACAGTCGTCTACTGGCGAGAAATAGGAGAATTTTGAGATGAATACGCATAGATATTTCTTGGGGATAATTGCAGTAAGGGTCCAAACCTTTCAGATTTTTGTGCACTTTACTCTAATCTTTGATTTATATGAGTGGAGGTCCCAAACTTTTCAAAAATATGCGCGGAGGTCCATCTAGATAGATTTCGTCCAGTTGACCGTTAGTCAACATGAAAAGTCAAAATTTGCCCAATTTTAACTCAATTAGAAAGGTTAAAATGGTGACTATACAAGTAACACATTCAATAAGTTTAAAAAATAAATTAAAAAATTCCAAAAACAAAAAACA
>CAIGRK010351411.1:0-14492 GCA_903798315.1 Fraxinus greggii | reverse complement strand
AAAAAAAAAAAAAAAATCTCTCCTAAAAATGCGCATCAAACACAAAGTTCCAAATTCTTTCTTCTCAATCAAATGGTTCACAAACTTAATTCTAGTTTTTTGTGGAATGAGAAATTTAACAAGTCAACGTTATCAAGTTGATTTGTTGAGTTATCTCCATGACGTAAAATTATCTTTTCATACAACTAAAACAATTATATAATAGGCAAATTGCATCAACTACGTCGCATTCTTGTGACTTGGCTTGATCGGATGAAATTGCTGCAAATTAAAGTAAGAAACAGATTTTTTTTTTTTTTTTAATTTGAAATGATGAAGTTTTGGGCATTCTTCTAGCTATCGTGTCACTTTAGACAAAGATAACATTTTTTAGGCCTTTGTACAACTATTAGATTTATGTCCCAAGTTACAAATCACTATAATCTGTCATAATCTAAACATAACGTGGCATCAATGTTATATTTATTCTTGATGATTACTAATATGGTTGTCAATTTGTAATTGGCAAAAGTTTCAGAGTAATTCCGTCCATTTTGAACGATTTGAACAGAACGATTTGATTGGAAAAATTCATTTTTCTCGTCACTAAAATTTCAATTTTCGTTTCGCATTAGATCCTTCCGTTCAAATCACGTGGTTGCAAAGTGAAGGCTGAAAAAGTAGCATGAGAGTAGAGGTCGAGAAAGTTTTGAGGACGAAAGGTGACGGGGAAATTTTTGAGTTATGAATCATTGTTGCGTTAATATTTAATTGCAGTAAAGATATTCAATTTCTTACTCGATGTATAAAATCTATAACATTATACAAAAATCTTACATGTCAATACGTAATCCACAATCGTACTTGTTTTCGTCACACCTATTGTCGTTTTGCTCTTTCTTCCATCTTTGCTGTTGTTAATTAGGAACTTTGCTATCGGGTTGGTCTCAGTTTTCTTAGGAAAAAATTTGGTCCTCACGAACTGCAAGTTCTTGAAATCGAGGTGGATTTAGTCATCTAGGTAAGGACCATTTCTTCAAATGAAAGGACCCTAGAAACGCACTTTTACACCGGAGATCCTTGTCGACTTGGCTCACCTCTTGGCCAGTACATCCTTTCCTCTAGGTATTGGGTTTGGGTAGGTCATCAACAATAAGGCCCTGTTCGGTACAGATTAAAAGTCAATTAAAATTGAAAATATGGCCGTTGTTGATTCTCCTCATCTCATAAAAGTCAACAATAACGGCTAGTTTTTCAATTTTAATCTGATTTTAATCCCTCCCGANACTTTTACACCGGAGATCCTTGTCGACTTGGCTCACCTCTTGGCCAGTACATCCTTTCCTCTAGGTATTGGGTTTGGGTAGGTCATCAACAATAAGGCCCTGTTCGGTACAGATTAAAAGTCAATTAAAATTGGAAATATGACCGTTATAGATTCTCTTCATCTCATAAAAGTCAACAATAACGGCTAGTTTTTCAATTTTAATTAGATTTTAATCCATACCGAATACGCCCTAAATAAGAAGACCAGTTTTTTTATTTTTCATTGGTTGGACTAATTTACCCTTTTGAAAAGGACATGTGCAGTGCACTCAATTAGTTAATGAATGGTCATTTTGGACTGAACGGTCAATCTGGGGATGCTTTTGCCAAAACTTAAAAGATAGACCCTGAATTCGTAAAAAGTGGACCACAGGGACGCAGGGATACTAAGAAGCTATTTTTAAAAGTAACTTATGCGCTACTACTTTTCACTTAAAAGTAAAATTTTAAGCAACTTATTTTTCGCTTATGAGTAAGTATTTTGAAAAACCATTGTCCCCAAAGCCCTAACCCTAATTATCTCTACTTCCTTTCCGCACACAAAAATCCCAGAACTTAGAGAGAGAAGGTGAGCTCAGTTTTGAATCTGCAACAATGTCGATGTCAAAGAGTTCGAAGATGCTCCACTACATAAACTATCGGATGCGCGTTACGATCCAGGATGGGCGTCAGCTTATCGGAAAATTCATGGCCTTTGATCGGCACATGAATTTGGTGCTCGGAGACTGCGAAGAGTTTCGTAAACTTCCATCCAGTAAAGGATCCAAGGAGGAGCGCGAGGACCGCCGCACCCTTGGCCTTGTTCTCCTCCGTGGAGAGGAGGTCATTTCGATTACTGTTGAGGGCCCACCTCCCCCCGACGAGTCCCGGGTAAAGGCAGCTGGTGCAAATGCTGTTCCGGGACCAGGGATTGGTCGGGCTGCGGGCCGGGGTGTGCCGACTGGACCGCTTGTCCAGGCCCAACCTGGGCTTTCTGGGCCTGTGAGAGGAGTAGGTGGACCAGCTCCTGGAATGATGCAGCCACAGATCTCGCGCCCGCCGCAGATTTCGATGCCGCCAATTTCTTATCCTCCCCAGCAGCAGGCTTCTGGGGTTCAGGCTCCTGTTATGAGGCCTCCGTCTATGCCGCCTCCTGGTGGATTCCCTCCGAGACCTGGGATGCCGGGTGCACCGCCTCCACCTCAGTTTAGGCCGGGACCTCCTGGTCAGTTTCCGCCTCAACAGTTTGGGCAGAGGCCAATGGGTCCTCCTCCACCTCAGATGATGAGGGGTCCTCCACCGCCTGGGCAGTTTATGCCTCCTGGACAAATGCCACCACGCCCGGGCATGCCGCCACCTCCTCCTGGCGGACAAGTTCACATGTTTGGTCCCCCTAGGCCTGGAATGCCTCCTCCACCCAATGCACCTTCTCAGAATCAGCAACAGCAGTAATAGCAACTGCTTTAGGTAAGTAATTTTAAATAGCAACCGTTTATAATGTATTACATGGTATAATATTTTTTTTTTGTTCTTCAGAACAATCTGTTAGTTACATGAATAACCTGCTTTAGTTAAATGCTGTAGCTGATTGTGAGATGTTATTGGCATTATTATTGTTAATCAATGCTCTTGGTCTAGTAAAAAAAGTTAACTAATCTCTTGATCTATATTAATATGCTCCATTGTATCAGTAAATTGTTAAACTAAACAGAATACTTGTATCAAATCTTAAATCAAGTATAATAACTAGGTGAATAAAGTTAGCTGGGAGTCATGGGCTGTTAGTTTAGGTAGGTAAAATAATATATGCAACTAAGATGTATACAGCCAAATTGTGGAACATAAGAGCATGAATGCCATTGTTACACGTTTGTTTGATTGTGACTGAAATAGCACATAGACAATTGACGTATAGGCAACAATTGCTAGACGGTCAAAATTGAAGTGTTTGGTTGAAGTTGGATTGTGGTGTTATCACAGAACTCAGTTTTTAGGTTAAGTTGACTCTACTGACTTGAAAGGAAACAATAGAACGTTGCTTAAAGAGACTTCATTTTCATAACTGACCCACAGGACAGGTACTTGATAGAAGCAGAGGCATATAATATTATGTCAAAAGATGAAAGGTAGTTAGCTCATTTTGGAGTGAATTCTTATGGTAGAGATTAGTTTAAGGATTTTGTGGGCAGTGCAGAAGTAGACTAGAGAAGCAATTCTTGCAGCGTAAAATGGCTTCCTTAAGAAAAATGAGCCATTGTCTGAAATAATAAATTAAGTGGCTCTCAGGACTACTTTTATTCTTTTTTCTGCTTCTTTCAATGTGTTGAATGGGACGTTTCAAGCTGCATTTCTAACTCTTTCATCAAAGAAGAGAAATTTTGAGACGTTCTTTTGTTCTCCAAATGTTAAAAGACATAATGTATCAGCAATTAGCAGCAATTAGAGGCAGCATTGCTGATTTTTGTCTTGCCTAATGAAGAGAATATCAATATCTATCTTTGCCACTTTATTGGCATTCTTCCATCTGCATTAATCTAGTTCCATCACTTATCATTTGTGGACCCACACATTTTGTTCAACCAGAGGCATTTATGCATTTTACCTTGTACATGTTGCACTCTTCTTTGATCCATTTAAACTTAATCTACCTCTACCTCTGCCTCTGTTCCTGCAATTCTTTTCTGCCAAAATTCATGCGTTTACTTGAAATATTCACTTTTTATGAAGTATTTGGTGTTATGACTAACATTTTCTTACAGTGTGAATTCTCTAGCATAAAAAGTTCTGAAAGAATCTTTCCCAAGATAAATTTTCATGATGTTGTGTATCAAAATATTCAAGTATTAGGAGTTGCAACATCAAAATGCCTTCCATATACATGAATTGGGGATGTGATGGAATTTTAGCTGGTAAAGTAACTTTGAACTTGTTCTCTTCATTTGGTACAAGTTTATGCCAAAACAAGTTCTTATCTTGAAAAGAAATGCTCATTAACATATAATCCTAACTGGGTGATGTGTAACTTTCAGCTCTATTTCTCTGCTATATTTCATTCTGTTGATAGGATAGCATTCAATTACTGTTATTTACTGTGATTACTGGTAACTTTTGTTTGAACTGACCTTGATTAACAATTAATGTACTGTTATTTCATTTTGTAGCAGGGATTTCTCCTGTTTGGTGGTTCGAGTGCATTTCTCCTGTTTGGTGGTTCGAGTGCCTTGAAGATAAAATCTCAAGGCTATTTTATGGGTAGCTTTATATTTGCTAATGCTTTCTAGTGATGAGATTTTCTGTCTGTAATTACCTTATTATGTTGTCTTTGCACGGTTTGACCATCAAAATATTTGTCAGAGATTTTGCATCAACCGTACATTTATGTTATCGAAAAGATGAGTTGAAAAAACTAAACTTGGTTAAGATTGCATGAACTTTGTCAATCTCATTTTAGATTGCCACTAAATTTTTGCAAATTGTACCTATAGATTAAAAGTTCTAAGATTCAAACGAAATTGATCTCAAGATTCCAATAGTGTGTGATACACGTTCGTGTATAATGATTTTCTATATATTGTCATGCTTGATGTGCTAGTATTATTCATTTGTTGCCTGTGGTAACATTATTATTGTATCTTTAATGGCCTAAATCATATCTAAGAGGCTGGATGTCATGCTTGGCAATGTGATGAATTACTTAACTATAGTTTTTTTTATAACATGTAGAATTTATCGGACAGTTGAGATGTGGATGTAGAGCAACTACATAGACTGTAGTCTATAGAAATTAATTTGGTTGCAACACATGAAAACTATTCCTTAAGCCTTAAAAGACGCTATTGAGAAATGCAAGCAATTGAGAAATGGATTTTTGTTCACACCCCCACTACCGTTCTGGTTTGATGCTCTGCTTCTGGCCATTTGGCATGTGTTGAATGTTGGGAGAGCGTAGGTTAGTTGAAGAGAAATGATTGACATGCCACGCTAAAATGAGAATAATGTTGGCTTACCTGAGAGGTTTTTTTCTCGCCTTTTTTGGGTGACACATTTACTTGAGGTTAGAAAAATTGATGTTCATTAATTTTTTCATATTAGAGTAATTTGACGAAACGTGTTCTTCAACCACAAAATTGATAAATTTTTTTGCCATTCTTTAAATTTTAATTCAATTTTACCCTTTAGATTATTTTTAACCCATATATTTTGTTCAAAATACTTATAAATAAAAATATAATAATTAAAAAATGACATAAGATAAAGAATTCACTTGTATAAAAATTGTTTATGAAGTAAAAATACTACCAACAAGATAAAACTTCCATATAATATATAAAAGGTTACCTGTATGTTAAAATTATTTTAGAGCACAAAATTAACTTCTTACTGTACAGTGAGTGAAAAATTACTTATAACTTGACTGTTTAATTACAAGTAAATATTTATTTATAAGTATATGTCACTTGTGAGCGAAAAAATTTTATACAAGAAATCTTATTTGGAACCACTAGCATAAATTTGTCTGTTTTAAAATTGCGATTAAAAATCACCCAAAACTAAAATTCTCATAAACGCACAGAACCACCACTTTAAAAAACCCCATAACCAGTACCCCAAAATTCCCAAGCGCTCTTCGCGGCTAATTTTAAACAAATCGAAGTAATACACCAAATTAGGAATTTGGTATTCACCCTTTAAATATGTATATATGAGCATCCAATGATATGTCAATCGAACCTGTTTGCTGTCAGCTCTTTCAAGTAATATAGACTAAAAACTTCGATTTTCCCTAAACATAACCAACCAGCTCGACAGAGAAGCTTCGTAATATCCGTAGCACTCAATTATTGATTTTGATACTATTCTCCAACACTCCTGTTAAGGATCATTTAAAGATCAAATCCAGGAATGCGTTTGACTTGATCTTTTTAAAGTATGACAAAAATAGTTTTTGATCATCTAGAGGTATGAAACAAGATTGGTCGGATAGCAGCCTTAAAATCTTCAGAAAATCTTTGTTCTGAGAACCTTAAAGCTCGTCTCCTCGCAGCAGTAGCCATCTCAAGCCTCTCAGGTTCGGGCATCGTAATGATTTTGAGGATAGCATCTGCATATTCTTGCACACTCCGAGCAAGAAATCCAGTTTGCTTTCCTTCTTCTGGTAAAACAATGTCCATCTTCGGGCCAGCTGAATTATGGGCTGACAACTCAAAAATACTCGTAAGTTGATTGCCAATACAGAAAATACGAGATACATATAACATGAGACGATGACAATAATATGAAAAATTGGAAACACACCAATTGGTATGGCACCAGAAGCCATGTACTCCACTACGCTTATGCCAAAATGCTCGTCTACCATGGAGTGAATTCCCGCAGCTGCACCACCCAAGAGTTTCACCAGCTCGCTGCAGCAACCCAAAAAGTTCAAATAAATACTAAAAGTCGAGATGCTAATAAGAAAATGTTGGTAAATAATCTTAAAAATGGGACAAAACTAAGCACAAATATATGATATTAGTTAAGAGCATTTGACAAAACATCAAGGGGTTGAAGCACCTATTGTAGCTAGTTATAGATAATATATGTTGTTAAATCTCAGACATCTGCACTTGTATGAAGTTGAACTTAAATCTTGGAATGTGATGCTAAGTAAGAGAAAACTAGGCATCTAATTATTTCTTATAAACTGGACAACATACAAACTTAATCAAAATGGTATGGTCAACTACAAAAAACTCTCTTTGGCCAAATCGATATGGAAAATAAGACACAATAATTCCCCACATTAGAATCACAAGTTTTCTGTGTATACCCTGGCTATCATTGCTAGGAAGGTAACTCTCTCACTTCACATATTTGCTTAGAATCATTAAGTTCATTGTATAAGACCATTACTACTTGTAATGCAAGTAAATAGCAAGTATTTTCTCTTGTAAAAAAGTTGTAGAATTCACCAAATATGCAACTACCCGACCTCAATGCCGTAGTCGTTAACTTGTGTAATGTCCGCTATAGGAAAACCTAGTTCATCTTACTCCTCACGGATTTCTGTCATGTCCCCAAAATTCAAAAACAACTTCTCTTTGAGAGAGATTTAAGTAAAATCCTGGTACTAATTGGACAATTTGCTCAATTGGTACCAGGATTCAACTTAAACCCTTGTTTTATTCCCGTTTTTACCAAAATACATTTTTCTTTCTTCTTTTCAACTACACATTCTTTAATAAAATAATATTACACGCAAATCTAAATATTTTTCTTATTCTTTAACCATACATTCTCCATCAATCTATTATTCCAAATTCACTCTTAATCTTTTAATGGGGCTCAAGCATGCTCTAAATCTCTCATTGAACAGAAGTCTTGGATTCAAATCCTAGGGTCGTGATAGGTATTCGTGACGGAGAAATTGGGCAGATGCCTACCCAAAATGAAAAGTGCGTATGATATAACGGTTTGGGCACAGAGGTCGAGTCGTTACTTAAGTTGAATCCTAATACCAATTAGACACTTGGATTCAACTTAAGTCTTTCATTAGGCAATGGTCTTGGGTTCGAATCCTGAGAGACACGATAGAAATTCATGAGGGGATAAGTGGGCAGATGCCTATACGTATGATATGACGGCTTAGACATAAAAGTTGAATCGTTACAAAATATCTAAAATCAGTTTAGTGGTAGCAAAACACAAAGTGCATATTTTGTATGTAGTATTACATTGTGTTGGATAGTGTAACGAGCGAGATTTTAATTTTCTTTTCTTCCTCAATATCAACTAGTGTTGTCTAATACACCATATCAAGCATGATAAAAGAGTAATATCACAAACCTGTACAACACATTTTTATGGAACTCCACATCACCATCCACCTTCAGCTCATTAGCTCGATCCCTGAGGTCTTGCAATCTTCTCTCATCTGCTTCATTTCTGCAACTACCTACAAATTGGAGCTTTGGTCTTGGCAGATCTGCATCTAAATTTTTTACAGCAACTGCAAATGCCTCAAGTTGAAGGGCGTGTGCCTGTAAAATATGAATCATGACCAAGCACACTTCTAACAAAACCTAAAAGGTTCATAGAAGATAAACAACTTCTTAAGTACAGATATCTTGATTTCATAAAATGCCCACCTTCTCTGGACGAAATTGAGCGACAGATATAATCTTTGGTGGTTGCATTGGCCTTTCTAATGGTAGCACCTGCTTGGACTGTGAAGGTTAGTATTTACACTTTTACAGATATCTTTTCATGACAAATCAAGACTTGCAGTATAGCATCCAAAATTCTCTTTTAATCACACAGTATTTCTTTTTACTTCCTTACAATTTCCTTAATCATTTTAAATGCATGAGGTGATCATAGTCCAGCTGGGATAAGTATTTTGAATCCATCAGGAGCCTTTTAAGACTGGCGGTTCATAACTTGGTAAGAGTTGATACCAAATTTTATTACAGAAAGGTTCACACTAGAAACTTATGACACACACAACTTACAATGATACTTCAAGTACCTATTACATAGCCTTTTTACAACATTATCAAACTAGAAAATAAGTTTCCAAAATACAAACCTGAAGCCTGGAAGTATCACACGGAGGATAAACTCGCTTAATACGAGCTGGAATTCCCCAAAGCTTCTCAATATGGGATTTTGTCCATGAGGAATTCACAATTGCAAGGTGCGTACATGAGCCTACAATTCCATACATCCAGCTGAAAATCAAGTAATAGATGACTTTGCACCATGACAGCAGCGCACTGAAAGAAAAATATTGGTTAGCTTCATGAATTTAGTAGACAGCAAGCAGATGAAAACTAATAGGTTCATCAAGATTTTGAACTGGCTTCCTTGGGTACACAGTTTGTAAATACTGTGAAGTACTGTTACAAAATCCAAACAGATATTTGAAAAGCAAGATGATCTCGATAATCAATTGTCATGATGAAAAACTCAGAAGATGCAAATGGAGGGGAAAATATTATATAACTCCAGACTATTAAGAAAATAGACGTTTCTAGCCCATACATTTAGGAAGATTGGACATAACCATCTATCGAGCGTGCTTACTCAGATCCATGACGGGATTTTTCTCTCCATATCTCAGATTAGATTATTCACACTATACTTTGATGACATATGCATGCGAATCCCAAGCTTCCTCAACAACTAATGCAGTAAACATCAACAATCTTTCGGGTAAAATATCAGAAAGAAAAGAAAAACATTACTATATTTCAAATTTGAGCACATTCCCCAGGACAACATTAATATACAAGCTTTATATTAGAAGTTGAAAAAATACCTCTTAGCAATGAAAGCATCATTGTTGTACATAGAATTTTTTGCATGAACACGAGATAGCATGTCTAAACTGATTGTTGGGTAATGTGTGTAGCTAATAATTTTACATCCAAACAAACGCGCAATGGGATAAGTAAATGCATATCCACTGGTATCTAAATAATACAAAGGTGTAAACTTGCACAAAGCTTCCCATGAAAGGTACACTGAACCAAAGCTCTGACCAATCATTGTGAATCGAGGATACATGGCTTCTTCAACCCATTTCCTCTTATAAAGATGCACCACCTGATAAACAGAGCATATTCATAAATCTTAAGAAACCAATAACTAATATATTCTACTAAACACAAACTAAGAAGTCAGAATATTGAGAAGTACAATAGAAAAGAAAGAAAAGAAAATAACTAGGCAAAAAACTGCTACATTCTTCAGTTTTTCGTCTATTTCTCGTGCCTAAAGCTCCAATTTTGCTATTTATCCAAATGTAACGCTTAAATATAGCAAATTATACTTGAATGTTGATATTTCTTACAATGGCCCAGTTTTGCATGGCTTCTCCTTCTCAAGCATTTTAGTCCCATCCAAGCAGTTTTGCAATGTTCTCCCAAATTGCTTAGAGCTTTTTTGCTATTTTTATGCACAAAACACACGTGGCATTTTTGAAGTTGTAGCAAGTTTTAGGACATTTTCTCCTTCTCTTTTACCCTTTTTCCCAATATATATTCCAACCTAATAAGCATGAATTCGGACGTGTTTGACATGCGTCTGGGTGTGTGCAACACATGTCGTGGTGTTGGATTTTGATAGCGTAGGAAACCAACACTCCGGCAGCATGTCTGTGCCCATAACTTCCAACCACAGAACCACATCCCCACTGTACCACAATCTGTCGGTCCCCTCCTCTCTCTTACTCCTCATTTTCAACCTAGACGTATGTCAACCATCCACTGACAACAAAGTTCATCTCCCCTCTCTTACTCCTCATTTTCAACCTAGACAGAGGTCAACCATCCACTAACACCAAAGCTTGACCCATCTTCAACCACCAGACACACATAACTGGCCAAAACCCCAGCTGCCATTCTTCATTCTAATCATCATGCCCCCTGCTATTGACTTTTCCCACCTGTTTACTCGTATCCACTGTTTCACCACTGAGAACATTCCTGATTGCCTCCCAAGCCACCAATCTTGGCTCTATCATTAGAATGGAAACAAAGAGACAAGAATAGAAGCACACCACTAATGTCAACATTAAGAATGCTCTTCCATCACATTGGTTTTCTATCTACAATTGAATGCCATTTAGTAAGAAAAAAAATTAGTTTCAATTTCAACTTTCTACTCTTTCTGCACCTAAAACATTCGAACATATTAGTATAAACAAGCCTCTAACACATCGCAAATCCAATCTACTACGAGCCTGATACTAATAGAAGATAAGTACTCCTCATATTTATTAGGCTAAATTGAAGCACCGTTTTATCCATTATTTTAATTTATCTCCACCAATTCTTAGATAAAATTCATACAATTACAAGCGATTATGTCATTGCAAAACCCAAAGGGTGCTGTTACACGTTCATTCTATCTACATAAGAACTAAAAACAACCTAAACCACAATTCTTAATACACCCAAAAAACATGCACGTGTATAAATGTATTATTGTTCATAGAAGGACTCGAAAGTGGAAATTAACATGGATTAGTGTAGGATTCTAGTGCATACCTACGCGTGTATATGGGTAAGAAATGGAATGTACCTTCGGAGAGTGGAGTAATTTGACCCCAAATCGATCGAGGGCTCGGGCGGAGAGGGATTTAGGGGAGGCATCATGATCACCGGTATAGATGACGCAGTCAAGATCGGCTGACTCTTCTTGGATTGCTTTGACGGCGCACCACAGAACTCGCTCACCTCCACCGCCGTCGTTTGTGTACGGATGGAAGAATCCCACGGCTTTCTTCCTGATTCTCCGGCAATTGATTACGGCTGAGAAGAGTCGGATAACAAACGCCATTAACAGGCTTCCGAGCGGCAAAGTCGAGAAGAGTAGCCATTTAGCCATTCGATAAATATAACCAGCTCAATTAAAACCTTCAAACATCAAATTCAGTACATCCACTCCTGATTTTCAATCATGATAAAACCCTAAAATCAATTCAACGAAACAACTTCGATATATAGAATACATAAAACCAGCAAATCTTCGTACCTGGCTCAAACTGACTCGTGTCCCACGTCTGTTTTGTGCAAGCACGAGTCGAGAAAGAAGAAAGAAATGGGATTTTATCAAATTTAGTGTATGGGGTTGGGAATTTCCTGCTGAAAAAATGGCGGTTATTACGTGAAAAATAAAGAATGTACCTTGGATTGCATAAAATATGATGAAGTGGAGGTGGGATCGGAAATTGGTTGTTTTCTATTTCTACTCTCTCACGCTATCACGATTATACGGCGGGTGGTGGTGGTGGTGGTCGTCATGGAGGTGATGACTGGAAAACATCCATTTTTAAATTTTGTAAATAGCACTGGAGGTCCTCTATCTTTGACTCTTGTTTTTTTAGTCCTTAACCTTTAAAACAAAGCATTTACGTGTCCATATTTCTTTTTAGCAAAATTTAGGTCCTCAAGTGGCGTTGGGTAGACAACATTACACAATATAGGATAAAAATAATAATCATAATACAGAGTTTAGTATTGATGATACCTGAATTATTTTTATCTGGCTAATTTATCAACCTATATCATTCCGAATTAAATTAAATCCACCCATAACGAGGTTGGTTTGCACCACATTATTTGTCAATTATAATTGTCGTGATGAGTAATGCGAAAATATATGGGATTACTTATAAGGAAAAATATTACTTATTACTAAATAAAATTAATTATAAGTAAAAAAGTACTCATGACTAAAAAAAATTTACTTATATAAAAAATCACTTATAAGACAAAAATTCACTTTACGTATAAAAATTGCTAATAAGTAAAAAATACTGAGGCCTTGTTTGATTCTCATTTCTTTAAAATACATTTCGTCCTCTCTTCTTTTCAATTACACATTTTTCAATAAAATAATATTACACATAATTCAAAAACTCTTCTTTCATTTTTAACCACATATTATTTATAAATTGCGATTTCCCATCGTCGACAAAAATGTTTTTTTCCCCCCTGAAATTTTCTCGTATTTCCTCTTCTTCACGCAACACATCCCATCTTCCATTTTCTAACTTCATCCATACAGCGCCGAATTGCCGTTTCTATGGCTTCCCTTTCAATGCCTTCGCTTTCCATTCTCTTCCATTGCTCATTGCTTATTCCCAACAGAAACTCCAGAGAGTAACTCCTCAGGTTTGTATTAGATGTTCCCCACTTTCTTTGAGTTATTATATAGCCATTCATTTATATTAATTGTTTTCAGTTACAAGTTCTTTTGGTTTCTAGAATTTGACTTGAATGAGGCTATTTTTGAGATTTTGGGATTGAATATCGACCATTTGATCCAACCCATATCAATATTTTCTCTGTTTTGTCAGGTTTCTTTTGGGTGTGATTTGGATGTTTTTGATACATTGATTATTCGCATAAATATGGTTTCTTTGAAGAAAGGGGTTCTTACAAAGCTTCTCAAAGAGATGGAAATGGAAGAAAAAGATTTGGAGACGATATGCAGAAACCTGTATTATTACAAATCAGAAGCATAATTCCTTTACTGGAAGAAGGTAATTTATGGCCTAATAGAGGATTTTTCTTAAAGATTTTAGTTATGGCACACCAAATGTTTGTTTCTTTGCCTCAAGAAGAGGATGAGATGATTTTAGATAACAAATTAAAACTCGGGCAATTTGTATATGTGCAAAAGTTAGAGAAGGTCACTCCAGTTCCGTTGCTTAGAGCCATAACCTCTGTTCTGGGGAGGCATCGATGTGAAGGAACTCTTGAAGATATCGTTTCACCACGAAAGTTGGAGAAGTTTCTTCATGCATCTAATCTTGATTCCATTGTTGAAAAGGGTGTCATTTTGGAGAAAAAGTTATCTGAAAGTTTGTCTGATTCAAGCAAGATTGCGCGAGCTCTATCTGATTCGGAGTCATTAAGGAAAGGAAGTGAGGGCTTAGAGGGTAGATTTCTAAGAAGAATCCGCCCTTTGAGTGCTTCAAAAGCCCGTCCAGGAGGAATCAAGACAGAGAAATGCCATACTGGAAGAAAAGCTATAATATTGGTGCCGAAGCAAAAAAAAAAAAAGGTAGGCCAAGTTCTGTTGATAATGGTGGTGATACAGATAGTGTGATATCATTGGCAGCATCAACTCACATGAAAGGGAAGAAGCTGCGGAGTCAGATATTTTGAGTCAAGGAATTTTGATTCTTCAGTTGGCAAGCCTGAAATTAGACCAACAGCTTGTAGCACAAATGTGAGTTTCTGGTTCTTCTTTATCTATTTTTCTGGAGTAGGATTTTAAATTTACAAAGGGCTAAATGGTGTTTAATATTTGGTAAATTAACAAATTCAATGGTTGTGTGATAACAAGAGTATTAACTGATAAAATGGTGGCTCTAGAAAGAGAAAAAAGAAGTCCGGACACCGTGTGGCATGGAGGACTCCGTGTACGCACGGAGACATCTCCTTGCTCCTTCAAGCGCTCACGGAGACCTGTTTCCGTGTGGCGCAGACGTAGGCTTTCTCCGTGCCACACGGAGGCGTACGAAGACCTATCTCCGTATGGTATGGAAGCTTTCTTCGTGCCACACGGAGGCGCATGTAGACCATCTCCGCGCGCACACGGAGGCTTTCTCCGTGCCACACAGAGACACCATGTCTCCGTGTACGCATGGAGACCTCGTATCTCCATGTGGCACTTTTTTACGGTGTTAACAATAACATTTTCACTAAAAT
>CAIGRK010351359.1:0-11846 GCA_903798315.1 Fraxinus greggii | reverse complement strand
ATTAATTCAAATAATAAACACAAATATAATAACGATAAGTAAAAGGGAAAGATGATACAAACTATATAATTGTGAAAGTTCGATCTAAAGCAATGCTCTATGTCCTCTGTTACCAAGCTCTCTGGCACAAGTAAGGCATTTTCACTATGATGATTGACTTATGGTGCAATCCAACTCTTTATAACGCTTCTGGTAACTTACAAACAAGGAACACCGATCCGTATACAACATTGAGCTCTACGTGACCTCAACACGACCTATAAATTTAATTGGAAGTTGATTTTTCAATTTAAAATATCTCTCTTAATAAATTATACGATCAAATTAAGTACCAAAAGTGAAATAGGCTAACACTTTAATAAATGAAGGAAGCTCACGTGTTAGGTGAGAAAAACTTTGATAAGTAGAATGATTTTCTAAAGTTAATTCAATCAAAAGTTTTTCAAAGTGAATAATTTGATAAAGAAAAATCAATATAACTATGCTCAAGAATATCTGACATAAATGCTATTAAAAGTATTCTATTGAATGTTGAGTGGAGTTGTATTTATAGTAGTCAAAACGTCAAAATTTCTAACCAACCAGATGACTCATCCGAACGTCCGCAAACTGAACCAGACATCCTAAACTAGCCGTTCTGCGTCAAAATTCAGAACGATTAAAAATTTGACCATTGGACGAACCGGACGTCCGCTTGGACAATTTTTTTCGAATTTCTCTTTCTTGAATATTTTGAAAAGTAAAGGCTTTTGAAGGACGTTTTCACTTAATTTTTCAAGGTAAATGATACTTATAAAAAATCTGAATCTCGGGTGGAAATTTTATCTTTTAAAAAATAATTTTTATGCCAAGTGTTTTTATGAAATAATTTTTCTCGTGCATAAAAATTAAACTTTTGAACTTTTAGTGATTTATTGCTAAGAATTAAAGCATTTTACCTTTCCATATGAATCCAAAGTATCTAAGTCTAATATCTTCAATGAATACTTGATTTGACGTGAATTCTCGGCTTCTATCTCAATTTTCTTTGATCGTAAGTTGCGAGTCTTTTGGTAGCGATCTTTTTGTCTCCAATTGATCAACTTGGCTACAAAAGCTTTGAAGACTTAAATTCAAGTTAGAGATAAAAAAAAAAATTTATATGTTATAATCAAAACATGAGATTAACCATATGTTAACAATTTCCCCCCTTTTTATTATGAAAAAGAAGATAATTTGCAAGGTAAGATTGAACAATTGATATCATATTGAGAAAGGAATATACATTACAAATTTATCATGTAATTATATTATCCCTGTCTTTTACAAATCAATAACAATACATTCAATACATATAGATTTTCCCTCTTTCCCCCTTTTTCATATACTCCAAGCATATTATATTTTTTAAATCAAAGCATACGTAATCATCTCACTCCATTTTCCCCTTCTGGCATAAGCAAAACCATGAAAATGGGGATCCAAGTACACAAGACAAAACATAGATTAAAAAAATAACCATAGGCACAAGTGATGGCCAGGACATAGCATTGAAAATACTGCATGATATCCGAAACATAAAACCAACAATCATAAGAAAATAAGATAGACGAAGCAAGAGTGTGTAGTCAAGACAAAAAACATAAAGAAATATCCAAAATATAGAAATGTAACAACAAAAACGATGATTATGGCTCCGCAGGAGGCGGTGGGGGTAAGTGAGCATAGAAGGCGAATCTACTGAGCCTACATCGCCGCTTGTTGCTCTTGAATGGCATCTTGTTAGGCTTGTATGGTAGCCTGTTGAACTTGCAACTACTGAAGTATGCTGCCAAGACCATCAACAGATGATGTAAGGGAATCAATGCAGTCGTTTAGAAGATTGTAGTGGTTCTCAGTAAATGTGAAGCCTTCGCCTTAAGATTGAGGAAAACTAGAGGCCAAAATATCTTGAGGGGGGTTTGGAACTTGTGGTATATCATTTGAATCATCATCCTCATTGCCCTCGAATGGTAGAGTCGATGGACCCAAGGTGGGTTCAGACCCTTTTGTGTATGCTCCCACTAACCATGTTCTTTTACTATCTTCATCCACTTAAAGGATTGGATATTGATGGTGTCGGTAGGGCAAAATTTAACAATAGTCTCATTGTTTAATGGAATATGAAAATGTTTAAAAATATCATAAGAAACATTCCGTAAGGTAAAGATTTAACATGATACGTTGAATGAACAAACTTCATGAGGCCTAATGTAATAGTTGAGAAATCTAATTTCTATTCGACAAGAAAAGAATCGAGAATGAAAAGATCAAAATTATTTTCTTCATCTCGATGACCCTTTCGAGGAAAAATGACGTGTAAATTGTAAAACTTTACATGGAAGAGTTAACTGGTTTGCAATAAGTTTTGTGATATTTTCAATTTCTTCCCGGTGACCCAACGACATGCCTCGATAGGGTACCTTTCAAAAGTTGGATGAATTTTATGAAGAAAAATTTGAATATCACACATCTCAAGCTCGAGAATAGGACAAATGAGAGCATTGTTGATGGTAATACGAACATTTTTAAGTAAACAAGAAATTTTATCCGAACGAGGAGCAATAACCATGTTTTTATAAAATTCTTTCACAAGACATGAATAGGCATGTTCCTGTAATGTATCATAGACATCCAACCCATATTTTTAAAATACCCTTCTATGTGAAATGCGGGTGCTTCAATAGGAAAGTCGGTAAAATAGACATTTTTACCTATTAAAATTCGAGATTTTTCGAAAGGGTTGGTCAGCACCTAGGGTTTCATGTAGAATTCTTAGTCGGATGAAGGTGGTGGAGACCGTCTCACAATGCTGTTGAGTCCTTTTCCAGCTATTTTGAATCCTAACATTGTAGAATAATGTTGGTGGAAGAGCAAGTTTTAAAAGATATACTAGGGTTTCAGATTTTGGGAAATTTGAGTTGTTGGTGGATGAAATTGTGAATCTTTTGAGGAATTGAGATTTAGAAGTGATGGATTTTTGTGAATTTGGAGTGCATTTGATGTTATGATATAGGAAGATGAAGATTTTAGAGAGGATTTAGGTTGAGAAATGGGGAAGAAATGAGGGAAGCGGAGGTCATGTCCCAATTCAAAATCTGGATTTGCTCTGAACCGGATGTCCGGATTGGCATAACAGATTTTTCTGTCAATCTAAACAAGTTTTCGGACAGTCCGTTTGACTCGCCCGGTACCTTGTTTTTGAATTAAATACAAAATACATAATGGCACACACAAAAATAGAATGAGTTTAACTTAGTTATGCACTTCAAATTCATCAATGATGCCTAAACTTCTTCGAATATGTGAGAATCGATCACATGCTAGAGGTTTAGAGAAAATATCGGTTAATTGATTTTTCGTGTTCACAAATTCTGACACAATATCTCCCTTTTGTGCATGATCTCTTAGGAAGTGTTGTCTAATTTCAATGGCTTCATTCGAGAGTGCAAGATGGGATGTTTAGACAAGTTTATGGCACTGAAGTTATAATACATAATAGGTGATCAAATGACTTGTGATAATCACTAAGAGTGCTTCATCAATAACACTTGGACACAACAACTAGCGGTCGAAATGTATTTGGCTTCGACGATTGATAATGCTATGGAATTTTGTTTCTTACTGAACAACGACACAAGTGCAAAGCTTAGAAAATGAAAATTTTTGCTAGTGCTTTTGCGATCAATTGTGCCCAATCGGCATCCAAATAGCTAAGAAGATCAATATGAGTGCCAAAGCCTTAAGCTCCATTATGATATCCAAAAATCCATTTTAGGTACTAATGTGAATTTCTTTAGGATTTCATTGAAATATGCACATAAACACACTAAACATAATATCGGGTCTACTTGTGGTTAAGTTAAGAAGGGATCCGATCATAACTCGATATTTTATGACATCAACGAAAGAACCTAGATAATCTTTATCCAATTTTATAGATGTACTCATGGGAGTGTTCATAGACCTTAAATTCATCCATTTCAAACCTTTTAAGGATGTCCAATATATACTTATATTTGGAGACCGAGGAACAATTTGAGTTCTCCCATCATACTCATTTCAAATTTCATGCTCATACATTTTGAGAATTCTTCACAAAGATGGATACTAGTTGAACCAAATATAATATCATTAATATAAATTTGAACAACAATCATATCAAAGTGCAGTATCCTCTTTTCCTATTAAAAAATTATTTGAAAGTAGAAATTTGCTCAATCTTTCAAACCAAGCCCTAGGAGCTTATTTTAAACCATAAAGAGTCTTTCTAAATTTGAAAACATAGTCCGGATACTTGTGATCTTTAAAGACTGATGGTTGCTCGACAAAAAACTTCTTCTTCAATGAAGCCATTTAGAAATGCACTTTTGACATCCATTTGATAGAGAGTAAATCCTTGATGACAAGCAAATGCAAGAAACATGCAAATAGATTTTAATCTAGCAGCTGGTGCAAAGGTTTCTTCAAAATCAATACCCTCCTCTTGATTGTAACTTTGGGCCACTAATCTAGCCTTATTACGCACAATAATCTCATTTTCATCTCTTTTATTTCTAAAAACCCATTTTGTACCTATAACAGTTTCATCTTTTGGTCTAGTAACTAAATCACAAACCTGATTTCTTTCAAATTGATTTTTTTCTTTTTGTATAAAATATTTAGCTAGAATCCAAAAATCATCAAACTCGGATTCCTTGAAATTTTTTAGTTCAATGTGTGAGATGAAAGCACAACTATTTAGGTGATTTCTAGTAGAAGCTCTAGTAGTAATATATTTGGACGGATCACCAACAATAAGTTCTTTTGGGTGAGAGGGAACAAACCTCCATTCTTTTGGTAGAGTATGATCATTTGATACTTTGGTAGGTTCTACTTCACTTTGTTGAATGTTTTCTTCTCCCCCACGTTCCTCTTTTGGAATCATCCTTGTTTTGGTCTTGAATATTTATTTGTTCGAAAAGGAGTTTCCAATCCTACATGCATAGATCCTTCAAAGACAGTTCTCTTGTTAAAGACTCTATAAGCTTTGCTAGTAGGTGAGTAACCTAGAAAGATTCAAATATTGAATTTTGAATCAAAATTTTTCAAATTGTCTTTTTTGTTTAAAATAAAGCGTTGACAAACAAAAATTTTGAAATAGCCGATATTTGGAATTCTATTTTTCTAAAGCTCATACAGGGTTTTAGTTTTCTTTGGACGAACTAAAAATCTATTTACATTATAGCAAAAGGTGTTAACGGCTTCGATCCAAAAGTATTTTGGTATGCTATTTTCATTTAGTATGGTCCTAACTATTTCTTGCAATGTGCGATTCTTCCTTTCTACTACACCATTTTGTTGAGGAGTTTTAGGAGCCAAGAAATTATGTTCATATCCATTTTAATTGCAAAAATTATCAAAAGCGATATTATCAAATTCTCCACCATTATCACTTTTAGTAGTTGTAATGGAGTATCATTTTTCATTTTGAACCTTTTGCATAAGTGTTTGAATGTATTTAAAGTTTCATCTTTAAGATTTAGGAATGAAACCCAATTGAATCTAGAGAAGTTATCGACAATGACGAAAGCATAATGTTTTCCGCCCAAGCTAGCAGCTCTGGAAGGTCCAAAAAGATCTATGTGAACTAGCTGAAGTAGTTTTGCAGTCGAAGAATATAATTTACATTTAAATGAGCTTTTTACTTGTTTACCAAATTGATCGGCATCACAAATTTTATATTTATCAAACTTTAAATTTGGTAGGCCTTTGACAAAATAATTTTTGGCGATTTTTGAAAAAAAGATACATGCTAACATGGCCTAATCTCCTATGCCACAACCAATTATCCTTCTTTAAACTCGATAAACATTTTTCATCACTTTTAAATTCAATATTTATAATATACACGTCTTTGCTATGACTTCCTATAAACATCACCTCTTTTGATGTAGCGTCCTTAATAAGGCTTTTAGAAGAATCGAATTTAATATGATAACTTTTATCACATAATTGACTAATATTACCAATATTTCCAATTTCAATAATTTTTCCTTTTGCATTCTCTCCAAATGTGACATGACCTCCATCATTCTTTTTGAAATTTGATAGTAACATTCTATCTCTGGTCATGTGTTTTATCTTTGGTATCCATATAAGTTTCGGTCATTGGTAATAGTTTTGGTAGATTCTCGAATTCACTTATTCTGACTTTCAAAGTGTAATATCTTTTTGGTTAGACAATTATAAGCAATATGTTCATATTTATTGCAAAAGCTACATGTAATTTTTGGAGGAGGTGTGTTTGGTGCTTTGACAAATAGATTTTTGAAAGATTTTTGTTTCAAGAATGGTTTATATCCAATTCCTCCTTATATAAAAACACTTTTGATCACTAAGCATTAAATCAAAATTCTTCTTACTTTGAGTAAATAATGTTAGTTAAGTCTTTAATTTTTTCTTTCAAAGAGGAATTTTCTTTAATCAATAAATCACAATCAATATTTTCCTTATGAGTTTCTAAAATTTTCTTCATTTTATTTTTTAACAAGTTGTGTTTCTTTTGAAAATGGAGTGATTTAGAGCAAGTTTTTCAAATTCCTCAAGAATTTCATAATAAGATGTAGATAAATCATCATATGAACATTTTTCAATAGAATTTACCTCATCTTCAATTGTCATGAAGCACATGTTGGCTATTTTTTCTGACTACCATTTCCATTACGATCACCATCGTCCTTTTCATCTCACGTTTTTTGGATTGCCTTTTTCTTGATACTCATTTTTTAGTTTGGGCACTTGGTTCTTTTGTGATCAGGCTTGTCACAATCACAGCAAATATTTTTCTAGCTTCGATCTTCACTATATTCTTTTTTCTTTTGGAATCTACGATTTTTCAAAAACCTCTCCTTTTTTTGACGAGAATGACTAGATCATCGAGCTCATTATCACTTATATTTTTACTTGTAGTTGATCCTTCAATTGTCGATTTAAGATCAACTTAACGCTTAGGAGGTTCATTTGATTCATCTTTGCTTTTCCTTGTTTTCTCTTTAGTTTCGACGTTGTTGAACTCATATATCATCAATGTTCCATAAAATTCTTCCAAATGATATGAGTTGATATTTTTGGTATTCACTATCAACATCCTTAATGAACACCAATCTTCCAATAGTGATATAAGCATTTTACTTACAAGTTTACAAATTTGCGATGAAAGCCTTTGAGTCCATTAATATTATCGGTAAAGCAAGTAAACATGTCCACAATATGTTCATCTTGTTTGATGAAGAAGTTTTCAAATTCTTTAAACAAGAGATTAATTTTGGTTTCCTTTATTTTACTAGTAACAATATGAGTAACTTCTAATGTATACCAAATGTCATATGCGGAATCACACATGCTAATATGATTAAATTTATTTCTATTTAAGGCACAATAAAGAAGTTTTTTTGCTCTAGCATTCAAGAATAATTTTCTTTTATTATCTTCGTCACATTTCTCTCTAGGTTTTGCGATAGTTTGATCGGGTTTGCCATCAACTTTAATAATCTTGGTAAGCACACATAAAGACTATATTCAATAACTTCCCAAATATTGTAATGTATTGATTGAATGTAAATCATCATCCTAATTTTCCAATAATTATAACGCGCGTCACCAAAGAAAGAAGGATGATTTGTAGAATGCCCCTCAAGATTTTGAAAATTGTGATTAGCCAATACTCAAGATTGTGAAATCATTAAAAAAATGAGCACCTTGCTGTGATACCAATTGATAGTCCAATAATAACTAATTAAGAGAAGGGTGAATTGATTATTAAAACTTTTCGAAAAATTAATGCAAGTTTAAGAAAATTTAGAATGAATAAGTCAAACAAAACAAAAATGCGCAAATATGAAAGCAAAAAGTATAAGGGAAGAGAATGTGCAAACGATGTAATTGTACAGGTTCGATCCCAAGAATGATCTACGTCCTTCATTACCAAGTTCTCTATCACGAGTAATGCCTTTTCACTGTATTTGATTGACTTACAATGCTTCCGATGGCTTCAAATAAGGAGCACGGATTCTTTTAAAATTTTGAGCTTTATGAGACCTCAATATGACCTACAAATTTAAGAAAAGTTAATTTTACAATTTGAAATTTCTCTCTTAATAAATGACATGATCAAATTAAATATTAAGAGATAAATTAGCTAACACTTTAATAGATAGTAATGAATGAAACTCAAGTCTTTTGTGAGATAAAAACTTTGATGGGTAGAATGATATTTAAAAGTTAATTCAATCAAAAGTTTTTCAAGGTAAAAAATTTGATAAAGATAAACAAGATGTGTAATTTATATAATTTAGCTCAAGAATGTCTCACTTTAATGCTCTCAAAAGTGTATATTGAATGCAAAGTGAAATAACGTTTATAACAGTCAAAACGTCAAAAATTCTGATTAACCGGACGACCCATTTGGATGTCCGCACATTGAACTGGACAACAAAACTAGCCATTATGCGTTATAATTCAGAATGGTTAAAAAATCGATCGTTGGGCAAACCGAACGTCCGCTAGACCATTCAGACGTCCTGTTGGATTGTATTTTCCCGAATTTTTCTTTATATCTTTTTCAATTGTTTTGAAAAATATAGGCTTTTAAATGATGTTTTCACTTTATTTTTCAATGTAAACGACACTAATAAAAAGTTTAAATAACAAGTTGAAATTTTTACCTTTTGAAAAAAAAAACTTTTATGCAAGCATTTTTATGAAAAAAAATTCTAGTGCATAAAAAATTCATCTTTTAAGCTTTAATGATTCATTACTAAGGATTAAAGTATTTTACCTTTACAAATGAATTCAAAACAACTATATCTAATATCTTCGATGTTTGACTGTTGAAGTTCTTGTCTTTAATCGATTTGACGTAAATGCTCGGCTTCCATCTCAATTTTCATTGATTATCAATTGAGAATCTTTTGATAGCGATCTTTTTGTCTCCAATTGATTAACTTAGCAACAATAGCTATGAGGACTCGAATTCAATTGATAGAGATAAAAACAATTTGTTTATTATAATCAAAACATGAAGTTAACCATATGTCAACAAGATGTCCTTCTATTAAAAATAAATAAATAACAAATACAAGTGTATGACCAAATATTTGCCCCCTATTTTAAAACATGCTAACAGAATTTGGACGAAAATATTCATCAGAGTCAATATGCGCTCATCAATAGAGGGTTGATGATAAAAGTTGGAGACACAAGGGAATATAAATAAAAATTTAAAAAATTTAATGCAATTAAAAAAAACTAGTGTGAATATGACTACCTTATTATTTATTATTAATAGATAGAGCTAGCACAAGTGTTTGGGGGCTATGAGGGAATTATTGAAAAAGAAAAGGAGAACTGAGAAGACATAAATACTCTCCTTGAAGGTGCCTTGATATATAACTTTCGACATCTTCCTTAAAAGTTTTTTTGGTTTCCTTTACGACCTTTTTTGGGTATTTTCAGTTCTTCCCTCTCTTTTTTTCCCTCTTTTAAACAACTTGATTAGGAAACTTTTCAAATGCATGGAAAATGTTCAAAGATTTGGTTACTTCAAGACGGATGAACAACTGTGGATTCAACAGGCAATGATTCAATTGAAACATTGAAATTATTTGGAAGAATTGCTGCTGCACAAGCCATGCATCACTCATGACCATTCACGAGATAAGACACTGCTTTAGACCTTGCTCCACAAGAAAGTAGATATTTTGGTTCAAAATTCAAGAAAATAATGCAACTCAAATCCAATTCCAGCGTTTGAAATTGCACTCCAAATCTTACTGATGCAAAAACCAGTTTAGGTTAATTATATGCAAACTCCTCGTGCCAACAAGACAACCCATATTCAACAACCTATATTCTAGGTTGGAGGAATTATCCCAATTTTTCATGATATGGGCCACCCAAGAATATGTACATTTTTGTAAAAGGGCAAAGTAGACTTTCCACATGTCATTTCGAATTACAGTTTTGGTTCATTGTTCTGTTTTGTTCTATGTTGGTAGTTTTATTTTTGCTGATAAGAGTTTATCATTTTTTTGTATGTTTCTTCGATAAATGATTTTTGAAGTTTTTATGCATGTGTATGTTGAAAGGAGTTGTGACCCATTTTATTATTGTTGCGAAAATCATTTTGTTAAATGTATGAAGACCATTGTCGACTTTGACAGTTGAACACCTGAACTATTGAAACCGATAGTTGAAGTATTGAACTGACAAAAAATCGTTGAATTATCGAAATAGACTGTTCGCTATAAAAGGTCTATTTTGACAGTGAACTTTCATTTATTTTTTCCAATGCAGATTGTCATCTAGAATTATGAAAATGAGATATATTTTCTGCTTATGAGCTAACCAAATAATTGTGTGTAACAGCAAGTTCTATATTGATTGCTTTCCTTAGAAGCAATTGTGTATCTCAAATTGTGTGCACCAACCTTCAACTAGTATATAATTTTTGCCCTTGCTTGACCCCTATCATAACGAAAATTTGAGAAAAATGTATTTTATAATAGTAATTTTTTGAAAAATGCATGATTAAGAAATAATGAAAAGTTTTGAATTTACATATAATAGTACTTTATTAAGAATAATCAATGTAGCCCCATTAGGATTACAACTTCAATTTAGGTAATTCTAGATGATAGGCTAAATGAAAGGTGAAATTAAATGACTTATTTAATTTCACATATCATTTAATGTCACATTAATGCTATCTGGAGTAACAAATCCAGTGAAACTAAATAGTATTACTTTTTTATTAAGGAATGTATGGTTAACAAGAAGACACAGAAGAATGAATTATAATTTTAATGAGGCCCAAACTGAGGCTTAACCATACTAAAAAAAAAAGTCATTTTTACAAATGGGAACCATTTTTTCAAAAATACATTTGTTTTCAAATTTCATTTTCAACCACACGTTTTTTAATAAAATAATATTGTATGTTGATTCAAATTTTTTCTGATTTTTTAACTACACATTCTTTAGCCCTTGTTTGGTATGGATTCAAATCTTAAAGCAAATGTACCAATTAATTTTAATCGCACATTTTATGAGATTAACAACTTTTCAACCATATATTTTATCAACTTTTATTTAATATTAATATTCGCTAAATAGGGCTTAAAAAATTACTATTCTAGAACACTTTTTTTCTTTCTCAAAACATGTAGTTAATAGTCAACTTTTTGCAATAGAAAGAACATTTTTACAAATGTTTTCAAAAGTAGCATGTTTGTTTTCATAAAGTTGAATCGATCGTTACAAGCAAACAAAAATGTACATGTATGGCAGGTTCATGCATCGTATGTGGGATACTAACTTCCAAAACACGCGTCAATATCTTATATGTGCTTAGCCGTCTTCATAATTCTGGCCTTAAATCGATTTTCCCCAATCTGAAAATCACTGAGAGAGAGAGAGAGAGACTGAAGATGACTTTGGGACTCATTAACGCGAATCCAGTGGTCCATGCCAAGAAGGAACGTGTCGTTCGCACTGAAGATTCTCACGCCGATGACGCCGTTGATCCTCTTGAAATCTACGATATCCTCTATTTTGTTTTCATTTTGCTTATTTTCGCTTCTCCTCATTTTTTTTAATAAAAAAATTCAATTATATTGAGGTAAATTAGCGTGAATCGAATTGGATGTACGATCTTTGACGATAACTAGATACATTTTGTAAGAGATATAAGAGATCCGGAGCATCCTTATTCGCTAGAGCAGCTAAGTGTGCTTTCTGAGGAGTCCATTACTGTTGATGAGAAGCTCGGCCGCATTCTGTGAGTATTA